>LR812528.1:37602260-37754760 GCA_903798195.1 Danio kyathit | reverse complement strand
ATGGGTTTCCATCCTCACGGTATTCTAGTGGCCGGTGCTTTTACAAATTTCTGTACGGAGGCAACGGGATTTAGCAAACTCTTCCCTGGGATGAAGAGCAGCCTTCTCATGCTGCCTCTCTGGTTCAGAGCCCCCTTCTTCAGAGACTACATCATGTCAGCAGGTCAGTAGTTGATGCACTGAACCACAAGACATACTTTATCATAAAAAAACTAAATCTGAGGTAAAGTGTCTTGAAAATATTAACATATGGGCTTTTCAGACTTCAGACAAATAGTACACACTCAGAAATAAAGGTAAAAAGTCTGTCACTGGGGTGGTAGCTTTTCAAAAGGTACATTTTTATTCCTTACAGGTCCTTAAAGGTGCATACTTATTCCTAAAAAGTTAAAATGTGTACCTCACAGTACCTTAAAGGTACAAAGGTGAAACTTAAAGGTACAAAAGTGTACCCTAAAGGTACTAATGTCCACCTGTATGATACAAAAGTATACCTTTTGAAAAAGTACCACCACAGTGACAGATTTTATACCTTGATTTCTGAGAGTGTATTAACAAACTACATAACACTACTTGCTTAATAAACTACTACTTAGCTGTTTATTAATAACTAGTAAGGCGGAAGGTGGGTTTAGGTTTTGGATTGGATTAGGGATGCAGAATAAGATCATACTACTAATGAACAGTTTATATCTTAATAACAGGCAGGTAATAAGCCAGTAGTTAATATAGCATGAACTGTGACCTAAACTAAAGTGTTAGTGATATTTTTAGATACACATCCCATTTAGTTTAGTTTAACCCTAAGCCTGCATTTGCATACACTGAACAACAAACAACACAAATCTACGTGTGTGTATTCCAGGGCTGGTTCCATCAGACAAGGAGAGTGCCAGTTATCTGCTCCGGAGGAAGGGTGGAGGGAATGTGGTGGTCATTGCTGTCGGTGGAGCTCCTGAGGCTTTGGATGCCCATCCTGGTGACTACACCGTTCACCTGGCCAATAAGAAGGGCTTTATTAAGCTGGCAATAGAGCATGGGTAAGCAAGAGCTTTCTCCTGATCACTTAATATTATAACAGGTTGCCTCTTGTTGACATAAGAGTTGCTCTCTTGTTTTTGTGCCAGTTATTAATTGCCAGATAGCCATAGACAGCCAATATAAACTTATATATATTATAAATAGCGCTACATTTATTAAACACTCTGTGGCACAAGCTAAAGAGTTTAAAGGGTTAGTTCACCCCCCCAAAAAAATTCTGTTATTAATCACTCACCCCCATGTCGTTCCAAACCCCTGAGACTTTGTGTCCAAGATACATCATCTAGATGCAGTGATGTCAGTGATGTATCCTGGGGTCGTTGGGTGTTTCGGGTCTTTCAACATCAGACACCCCGCCCATGTGACCCAGCTGAGGTTGATCAGACCCCAGCTTGTATCCCATTAGCCAGCACCCATGGATCAGCCCTCTTTATCCATAGCCATCTTGTGGCTTTCTCTGCAGCTCCACAAACGGACCTAATGGCACTCCTCTTAGCTGCTACTTGGTTGAAGACTTGTGATCACCCTACAAACCCTCTAAAGCCCTCCTCTATTGGCTCACAGTGGGTCTTCCAGCCCCCTTCCTGGTACTTCTCCACTAGCTCCTGGTACTTTGAGTATTTCCTTTCATTTCATTTCCTCTTCTATTCGCTCTTCCCAGGGCACTGTGAGTTCAACCATAATCAACTGTCTTGTTGCCTCAGAAATGATAATTAAGTCTGGTCGGAGTGATGTTCTAACTATGTGGTGTGGTAACTTTCACTGCTTTCCCAGGTCGACTTGCAACTGCCAGTCAGGGGCTGAGTGGAGGAGGCCCGACCTTGTCCTTTGCAGTTGGCATGGTTCCTTCACAGCTTTCACAAATCCTTATTTTCGGGGCAAGATTGTACCTACCAGAAATGATGGCATTGCATATGCTTTCTGCCACCGCCTTCAGTACTTGGTCATGCTGCCAACGGTAGCACTTTTCCGCCAGGAAGGTGTTGTAATGATCCCCTACCAGAGCATAACTGAAATGCTGGAGTCTTAATCTTGCTCCACGCATGAAGGTTGTCTGGACTTTTTAGTGAATGAGGAATCAGATGTGCTGGAAGTCTGCCTGCATGATGTTTTTCCAGGTGATCTTACATTTTAGGCTACCCTCCCACTTTGTCCATGACCCCTGCTGCCTCAGCCTCACTGTCCTGCTCACTTGCTCTTCCACCACGCCACCTCAAACTTCTTTCTGGATTAGCTGGTGTCTCTCCTTTCCTCTGGCCTTGCCCACTAGGGTCTTTGAGGAAAATCCCTAGCCAGCTCTCCCTGTTGCCAGTGTGCCAACCAACTCCTTCTGCCTGAGGCGTGACTCCGCCACCTCCACTGCTCTCTTTGCCCTCTGCTTCCCCCCTGTTCTCATCTCAGTGCCAGCTCCTGACACTTTCTGATCCTGGCAGATTCATTCATCTTCAAAACACAAATTTTGAAGATGAATAAAGATGAAGATGATTGGGTCTTTGAATGTGTATATTTGCGGAATCAGAGGTGCTGCAAGTCTGCCTGCATGATGTTTTTCCAGGTGATCTTACATTTTAGGCTACCCTCCCACTTTGTCCACACCCACTGCTGTCTCAGCCCCACTGTCCTGCTCACTCGCTCTTCCTTCACGCCACCTCAAACTTCTTTCTGGATTAGCTGGTGTCTCTCCTTTCCTCTGGCCTTACCCACTAGGATCTTTGGGAAAAATCCCTAGCCAGCTCTCCCTGTTGCCAGTGTGCCAACCAACTCTTTCTGCCTGAGGCGTGACTCCGCCACTTCCACTGCTCTCTTTGCCCTCCACTTCCTCCCTGTTCTCACCTCAGTGCCAGCTCCTGACACTTTCAGATCATGGCAGATTCATTCATCTTCAAAACACAAATTTTGAAGATGAAGAAAGATGAAGATGATTGGGTCTTCGAATGTGTATATTTCTGTCAATAACCAAAAATAGATTGAATTGGTCAAAAGGATATTTTTTTTTTTATTTTATGACAAAAAATCATTTGAAGTAAAGATCAAGTTCCATGAATGCATTTAGCAAATTCCCGACTGTAATTATATCAAAAGTCAGATTTTGATTAGTGGTACATATACTTTGATTAATTGGTACTTATAACTGTTTTTGTGGATCATGGTCAAAAATATTTTGATATTTTGACATGGTCAAAGATATTTACAGAATGCAGATGAATACTCCTCCATAGACATCATAGACATAGGAACCAAAACATTGGTGTTCTTGGAACCTAGTATAAATACAGTTGAACCCCTGAAGTCAGGTGGAATGTTTTGACAAAGGTTTTGGTTCTTTTTCTGGACTCTGCCCTTTGCTCTCTATAACGCCCCATTCACACGGGGCGTCAGCTTCAACGCTTCCCATTCACTTTGAATGGGTGACGTCAGGCGTTGCCGAACTGCATTGTGGATCCGTCGGCGCCGCTTCAGAGGCGTTGCTCGCTGCAGAAGTTGGGACATGCTCAACTTTTCAAGCGCCGACGGAAGCGTCAGCCAATCAGATCGCTGTATGCAAATACACCAGCTCCAACAGTGGCCTATTGCTGACTAATTTCATTGGCTGACTCTGCTATGACGATCGCGTCAGCCCCAACTTCAGCCACGCCCTCTGTCAAGCGTTGACGCTGAAGCCCCGTGTGAATGGGGCGTAAAGGGTCATCTAAGATTACATCTAAATTATATTGGTTTGTGCTCTGAATATGAACAACGGTCTCATTGGATTGAAACAAGATGGTCTAAATAATTAATATAGATAATAACTGAATTTTCAATTTTGGGTGAACTAATCATTTAACAATCTATTTATTCTAAAAATGACATAATTGCATAATTTCTATGTCAATATTTACAGCTGTTGTTTCATGTCTCTTTATTTATTCTTTTTGGTTGCTGTAGACATTATTTCCCTTTCTTGTTTCTGTGCACGTTTTAATCAAAACTATCTTATTTTATTCCTACTGTAGTGCAGATTTGGTTCCTATATATTCGTTTGGAGAGAACGAGGTGTTTGACCAGGTGCAGAATCCTCGTGGCACGTGGCTGCGATACATTCAAGAGCGTCTGCAGCGTATTATGGGTGTTTCTTTGCCTCTCTTTCATGCACGAGGTGTTTTCCAGTACACCTTTGGCCTAATGCCCTACAGAAAGCCCATCAACACTGTGGGTGAGTACAGTCAAATATTACTGAAATTTTATGAAGACTCATTTCAAATGACCTTTTGTCATCCTATACAGATGAAATGACCTCTCTGTTTTCTGAGTCATGTATTTGTTGTAGTGTAGCAATGCTTAATCTTATCTATTTATCTATCTATCCATCTATCCATCCATCCATTATCCTCTATCCATCCATTCATTCATTCATGCATCCATTCGGCCATTTATACATCCATCCATTATCTATCCACTCTATCTATCTATTCATCCATCCATCCATCCATCCACCCACCTATGCATCCACTATATTCATCCACTCATCCATCCATTTACCCCCCACCTACCCAATTACTCACCCACCCATCTATTCATCTATCTCTCTATCCATCCATCAACTATCTATCTATCTATCTATCTATCTATCTATCTATCTATCTATCTATCTATCTGTCCGTCCATCCGTCCGTCCGTCCGTCCGTCCGTCCGTCCGTCCGTCGGTCCGTCCGTCCGTCCGTCCGTCCGTCCGTTCACCCATCCATCCATCCATTATCTATCCGTCCATTCATTCATTCATTCATTCATCCACCCATCCAGCCATTCATCCATCCGGCCATTCATCCATCCATCCATTATCTATCCACTCTTTCTATCTATTCATCCATCCATCCACATACCTATCCATCCACTATATTCATCCACTCATCCATCCATTTACCCCCTCACCCACCCAATTACTCACCCACATATCTATTCATCTATCTCTCTATCCATCCATCCATCAACTATCTATCCATCCATCCATCCATCCATCCATCCATCTCTCTGTCTGTCTGTCTCAGACAAATATCCATCCATCCATCCACCCATCCATCCACTATCTATCCACTCTATCTGTTCATCCATCCATCCTCTATCCATCCATCCACCCATTCATCCATCCATCCACCCATCCATTCATCCACCCACCCACCTATCCATCCACCCAATCCATCCATTTACCCCCGAACCCACCCACCTAATCCATCATACTCCTGTCTGTCTGTCTGTCTCAGACGAATATTCATCCATCCACCCACCCACCCACCCACCCACCCATCCATTCATCCATCCATCCATCCACCCACTTATCCATCCACCCATCCATTCATCCATCCATCCATTTTGATTTAGTGGCTAATTCATATTAAATTGTAAGACTGAAACATTCTTATCATTCTCTAAACTGTGAGTGCAAATGTCAAAACGATTTATGGGAACTATAAACTTTATTGCATATCTGCAAAATCTAGTTCATCACCCAAAACATTTAATTTATGCTTCAAAACCTAGTTGTCGTGTCAGTAATTTGGCCAAGGCTATCAAAACATAAACTGTAGTTGTCACTGTGTGAGCCTCACTGCTCAAAATGATGTTGTTTTTTCACCATGACAGTCAATCATGGAAATTAAGGTTTAAAAAAGCTGATATTTGTTGAGAAGAGTGAATAGTACATTCAATTCAATTCATCTTTATTTGTATAGCGCTTTTACAATGTAGATTGTCAAAGCAGCTTCACATAGAAGATTATAGTGAATTGAAACGGTGTAGTTCAGTTTTCAGAGTTTAAGTTCAGTTCAGTTTAGATTAGTTCAGTTCAGTTCAATGTGTTTTAATATCCACTGCTGAGAGTCCAAACACTGAAGAATACTCCATCGATGTGCAGCTCTACAAGTCCCGAACTATGCAAGCCAGTGGCAACAGTCGCGAGGAAAAAAAAACTTCAACAATGAGCAAAAGTGAAGGAAAAAAAAAACCTCGGGAGAAACCTGGCTCAGTTGGGCACGACCAATTCTCATATGGCAAAATGTCTTGTGGAGAGCTGCAGTCTAGGTGCCGGAGGCTGGAGAACACAGGACTTCAGCGAAGACACAGCAGTCCCTGGAGTCTCACAGGAATCAGTCTCAGGCTCTCTATTTCTCTATGACCACCACAGCAGCTGCTACGGCCTGGTCCGGGAATGTGGAAACCTTGGGATCATCTGTTCACAGGTCTTGGATCTTCAGTGGCACTGCATAATCTCTGGGCGCCTCGGGATGAGTATGGAAATATGAGTAAAGAGAATAATTAGCATAGCTGCTGTTCATAGGGTATATAAATAAGATGCAAAAACCTGCATGGAGCACATTCATGCATCATACCGCTATGTGATGCATTGAGTGTCTGCTTTGCTAAAGAGATGGGCTGTTTCATAAAAGTCGTTTAGAAAAGCGGGGATTAAAGTTAAAAGCCCGACTTCAATGAGCCGAACTAAACGTCCACGCTCAAATTGGTTCCATAACAGTAAGTTAAAGATCATTTGATCCAACTAATCTGAGTTCAGTTTTAATAATATAGATAACTGCTCGTGCACGTTACTGTCGTGAAACCTTAAAGGTCGAGCATGGATACATCAATTATGTTGTGCGCTACCATGGCAACTTCGAGAACTGAAAGAGCTCTGAAATGAGACATGGCTATGGTCACGGCGAGTAAGCAGCATTAGTTTTTAGGATTCAAACATATAACAATTTAAACATAATAATCAAATAATACAGCTTGCAAGAGAGAAGGCTGACAGGAAATTGCAGATCGTCTCAATAGGCTACATATGCAGCAATATATTTTAAAATATAGGCAATTTAGGCCTATTAACATGAAATTAAATATTTGTCATAATACATTGAAATTGTGCTTGACCGCGCGCACGTGAGAGAATACGCGCTTACTGCCAATTGTTGCTTGCAAGGAAAAGTTTTAATGCATTGCAGGCTCACTGTAACATACAAAATGTGCTCAATGTAAGAACATTAGGTTTAAAATAAAGAGCTGTGCACGCACAAGCGGTGGGATTTTTTTATTAGCTCTCGAAACTGCTGCAAATAATTGCTTTCCCTTTGACACTTGTGTTTTCCGTGCCCCGTGGAAAAATATCTTTACATTAAAGTGAGGCTACTGCTCGGCCCAGATCCATCTCCCAAATCCAAAGACGTAGTGTTGGTGAATTGAATAAGCTAAATTGTCCATAGTGTATGAGTGTGAATGAGTGTGTATGGATGTCTAACAACAAATAAACTCAAGATCACAGTCAAAAAATTAGTACACCCAGATAAATATGTTGGGGGAAAATATTAAATAAAATTTTAATAAACAGGGAAAAAATAAAATATATATCTATTTACTATTAAGTGACTTTGAAGTTTTATTTATTGTTAAGACGTTAAGGTTTAATTAAGCTTGAACTTAAGAGTTAGCCTGAGAGTTAGCCTGCCCCTGACAAGGCTAGTTTCCCAGCATAAGTTGCCAGAGTAACTGAGTTTGAACTATCGTAAATTTGATTCATGAAACAGAATCCGCCATTAATAAGCCTGACTTGCCAAAATAAGCCTGGCTTTTTCTGTAAGCTTGATTTAACAGCCCCCTGGTCTTTAAAGTGAAATATCTCAACATAAACAAAGAAGGCTGAAAAAAATGCTCATTTTCAATGGAAATTTCAGACGGCACTAGAGGTTTTTCTGAACTTATCTGAACTTTTCATATATAGTTTGTATATATACAGTAGTTCGGTACCATATACGATAAATAAATAACGCAAATTGTATTGCAACTAGAGGTCATTTACCAATTTAGCAGACATTACAAACAATGTCAATACCAGATATTCATGGTTAAACATATGCGTATACAAATGACTTGATAACTGAATAAACAGTTTTGAGTGTGATGGCTTACATGATGAAGAATGTTTGAGAAGTTGTGAAGAGTTTGACAGTTTAATTGAGAATCGATTCATCAGATTTGATCAACAAGCCATATGCAATTAGTTTTTGTCCAAACTACAGACAATTGTACTTATTGTTTACAACAGCAGCGCCAAAGCATTTGCAATTTGCTTAAATCAGTAAGAAATGCCAATCTGATTGGAACAATAAGCTGATTGTTCAGGGATCTAAATCCATTGAGAATTGAGCCAAAGCAATTGAGAAAAACCGTAGTATGATTTGCTCAACCCTCAAAGAGGGGTAGGGTTACGGGGCATGCTTTTTTAATGTGTATGTAATAGTTATTACTAGTTTCTGTATTGTAGGAAAGATGGCTAATTTCTGGCCCTTTCCATTTATTTTTCTATTTTCAGCTCTAAAGTATATATTTGAATGGTCTCTTCTGTATTTTTCAGTGGGTAGGCCAATTCCAGTGGAGAAAAATGAGAAACCAACAGCAGAAGAATTGGACGTCTATCATCAGCGCTATATGGATGAACTGGCACGGCTGTTCGAGGACCACAAAGGAAATTATGGAGTACCTGAAGACACTCATCTGGTGTTCCAGTGAGATGATCACTAATGATGAGGATGAGTGTGTGTGTGTGTGTATGTTTGTACCTTGTATTTCTTACATTGTAGGAACCAAATGTCCCCACATGTATAGCTATACCACTACATTTGACCTTGTGGGGACACTTGTTTGGTTCCAATGTGGAAAATCACACAGAATTGAATATTTTGAAAATGTAAAAATGCAGATTGTTTCCTGTGAGGGTTGGGTTTAGGGGTAGGGGGATAGAATATTCATGAATATACTATGGGAAGTCCGCAAAAAGATACAGTGCATCCGAAAAGTATTCATAGCGCTTCACTTCTTCCACATTTTTTTATGTTACAGCCTTATTCCAAAATGGATTCAATTCATTTATTTCCTCCACATTCTACACACAATCCCCCATAATGACAATGTGAAAAATGATTTTTTTAAATTGTTGTAAATTTTTAAAAAATAAAAAACCTGAAGAATCACATGTACAGAAGTATCCACAGCCTTTGCTCAATACTTTGTTGATGCACCTTTGGCAGCCATTACAGCCTCAAGTCTTTTTAAATATGATGCCACAAGCTTGGCACACCTGTCTTTGAGAATTTTCGCCTATTCCACTTTGCAGTACCTCTCAAGCTCTATCAGGTTGGATGGGAAGCGACGGTATACAGCCATTTTCAGATCTCTCCAGAGATGTTCAATAGGATTTAGGTCTGGGTTCTGGCTGGGCCACTCAAGGACATTCACAGAGTTGTTGTGAAGCCACTCCATTGATATTTTGGTGGTGTGCTTTGGGTCATTGTCCTGCTGGAAGATGAACCGTCGCCCCCATCAAGAGCACTCTGAAGCAGGTTTTCATTCAGGATGTCTCTGTACATTGCTGCATTCATCTTTCCCTCTATCCTGACTAGTCTTCCAGTTCCTGCTGCTGAAAAACATCCCCACAGCATGATGCTGCCACCACCATGCTTCACTGTAGGTATGGTATTAGCCTGGTGATGAGCGGTGCCTGGTTTTCTCCAAGCGTAACGCCTGGCATTCACTCCAAAGAGTTCAATTTTAGTCTCATCAGACCAGAGAATTTTGTTTCTTATGGTCTGAGAGGCCTTCAGATGCCTTTTGGCAAATTCCAGGCGGGGAGTGGCTTCTGTCTGGCCACTCTACCATACAGGCCTGATTGGTGGATTGCTGCACAGATGGTTGTCCTTGTGTAAAGTTCTCATCTCTCCACAGAAGAACGCTGGAGCTCAGACAGAGTGACCATCGGGTTATTGATCACCTCCCTCACTAAGGCCCTTCTCCTCCAATCACTCAGCTTAGATGGCCGGCCAGCTCTAGGAAGAGTCCTGATGGATCCAAACATCTTCCACTTACGGATGATGGAGGCCACTGTGCTCATTGGAACTTTCAGAGCAGCAGAATTTTTTTTGTAACCTTCCCCAGCCTTGTGTCTCGAGACAATCCTCATAAATGAATTTAATCCATTTTGCAATAAGGATGTAACATACAAAATGTGGAAAAGTGAAGCGATATGAATACTTTCCGGATGCACTGTAGCTGTACAAGTTTGTGCATGTGTGTGTTGTTTATTGCCAACTTTTAAATCATTGTTATTTTGGTAGATATATCAACTGTTGAATGTACCATCAACATTTTATTTCCTGATGAATGACTGAATTACAGTTACAGTCATACTTTGGATATACTTCAATTTGTGGACATTGCAAAACATTACTTTTCGAATAAATTAAAATCCACTTGCTTCAAATTTAACATTGAATTAACTGATTTTACTCACATCTGTCTAATGCAGTCTGACTTTAAAGACATAGTTCATCCCAAAATCTAAATTTGGTCATCATTTACTCACATTTACTTTTTCCCATAAATATATACACTAGATATCGCATACGGACCCTGAGCATGCGTCAATAGCGCCGACACATTTGTACAGGGCTCCCAGGACAAATGTCAATCAACCGTACAAGTCAAGACCAAAGCCAATGTGAAGATGCTGGACTTTAGCGCTGCGTATGGGTGTAGTAACTCCTGATATCTTGGGCTCGGGATGGCCAGTCCTCCACTGCACCTTGGTCTCGCATTCCGTTCAAAGGAGCGCTACCCTGTACTAAAATGGCAGCTCTATTGACGCATTCCTTTCAATAGACAACAACAGCATAGGTGACAGCTAATGTAAGTATCTATGACTTTTTCCATACCAGTTTGAGTTTTATTACTTCCATAGTATTTGTTTTTTCCAGCATTTTTCCATATATCTCTAAAAAGAAAAACTCCAACTGGTTTGTAACAAGTAAAAAGTGAGTAAAAGATGACATAATTTTCCTTTTTTTTGTTTTCGTCAAGAAAAGTAATACATTTTAGCATATTTTCCTCTATAGATGTGCTTTTAAAACTCCACAAATGTCAAAAATAAATTTTCTCCACATTAACTACATGCTCCTTGTCTGTTTGAATAACTCTAAACACACAGAACCGCTACAGTTTCTCCACTGAATCCCAGAAGACAGTTTCAACACGTAGTGAGCCAAAGTTAAGATGAGACTGTAAAACATGAAAGTCTTGACGTCAGATGGATAGACAGACTGTTGCATCCCTCTCCCCTGAGGCTATTTCTGTTCTCTGGTTAGAAGCTTGCACCATGACAGTGACGTTTCACAATGCATGCTGGTTTAAAGACTTTATCATGCCAAAAAGCACACATTTCTTCACAACTAACAGTTGCCACAGGCTGTGCAGTTAATCAAGCTTTGACCATTGCACTTGGACAGACTAACAGACCAGACGTGCAGAGAGAAGTGCCAGAAACAGACATTATTTCTGAAGGTCACATATTGAAGACATGGAAATTGCTGTATCATTGGTTAAAATGTAGTGCAGATATGAAAGTCATTTGATGCGACTACAAAAAAAAAACAGACCTTATTTGTGAATGGTGGGTTTAACAGGGCGGTAAGGGGGTGTTTTACTAACCTGGCACTGGCAGCTTTTGGCTCTCAGACTGACAAGGTGAACAAGCATAAATAATACATCTCATGCCCTGTCATAAAAGCCCGAAGGCTATTTAAAGATGGCCAAAAGTTCAACTTGTCCAGGACAAATTTGTATGGTTAGACTTTCCAAAGGTCTCAGGAGTCAAGTATGTGTACGTTTATATACAAATGAGATTATTTGAATAATTTCACACTTAGCTGATGATTGATTGTAAAGCTAGTTTGGCATGCTGTCCCAAGAGAGAGCCCTGAGCTCATAAGATTCTCGAGCTTATGGTCCCTCCCGTTTGCAGGGCGAGAGGGGAGTTTGAGCTCAAGTAGGTCTTGAGAACTCCCCACTTGTTTAGGGCTAATGACAAATTAGAAATCGCTATATAGAGATATACTGCTGGTTAAGAGCTCGACTGTAGTGCCAATTTAGATTGATCAATTCACTAATGATGCATGTCTTTGGACTGTGGGAGGAAAACGGAGGACCCGGGGGAAACCCACCCGAGAAAAGTTTTACTGACATAATGAAACACGCTAGCACTGTGCTAAAATGGCCTTACAATGTACTGAATCATGCTACCTACATGTTAGCAACAAAGAAAAACATGCTAACAAAGTGCTATTAATGTGAAGAAACACATTAGTAATTATGAGAAAGTGCCAAGAGGCAAGAAACATGCTAGCAATGCGTTTAAAATTTTTCATAATATACTATAAGAGGCTCGCTTAAACAAGCTGTTAACATGCTAGCAAAAAAGAAAAGAAAACATGCTAGCAAAGTGCTATTAATTTGATGAAACACGCTAGCAATTATGAGAAAGTGCCATCACACTAGAAAGGGTTTACTGACATGATTAAATGCTAGTAATGTGCTAAAACATTGTTACAATGTACTAAAACATGCTACTTACATGTTAGCAACAAAGAAAAACATGCTAACCAAGTGCTATTAATGTGAGGAAACACGTTAGTAATGATGAGAAAAGGCCAACAGGCTAGAAACATGCTAGCAATGTGTTTATGCATTTTCATATTGTACTAAAAGAGGGACACCAAAACATGCTTTTAACATGCTAGCAAAAGTGCTGAAACACGCTAGCAATTATGAGAAAGTGCCATCAACATGCAAGAAACATGTTAGCAATGTGTTAAAACATACTAGAAAGGGTTTACTGACAGGATGAAATGCTATCAATGTGCTAAAACATGCTACTTACATGTTAGCAGCAAAGAAAAACTCAGGCATTCTGTTTGGGCATTCTGTTTGAATGGGAAACATTAAATTCTCCAAAATTGCTTGCCAAGCTTATTATAAAGTTTCATATTAGGAATCACCAATAAAATTAAGCGACAACTGTGTCTTTAGTGTAATTTATAAACATTCGAATCACACAAAAACGTCTGGTCTGATCCCCTCCCCCAGGGAATCTTGGAAGGGGGTGGTGTATGGCGGAAGGCTGTCTGTACGTTCACACCATAGACTTTAAAAGATATGGACGTAGTGTCTGTGACGTCACCCATAGGTTTCTGAAGAACCCAAAAGAAGCTACCAGTAGGCGTGGCCAAACGTCGCCATTTTGTTCACGCGTTATCGCAACAACCGGGTGAAACCAAATAAGGGCAAAGAGGCAGAGCGTGAGCAGAGCTACAGACGCGTGCTGGCATTCTGCTTAGACTGGTTTTCCTATAGGAGAAACGCTTAATACTTCATCACCTGCGACTCGTTTGTGTTCTGACCGCATGTGCTTGGTTGTACGCTATATCAATAAAGTGTTTAGACTTTTAAAAACACTGTTGTAATACATTGAGCCACTAAGCATTGTTAATATGACGTTTTTCTACAGGAGGAAAACACGAATAACTTCCAAATACTTCAGATATAGTCTGTGTTAGTAAATGCAAGACTATTTCCAGGCATAACACTCTAAGACAACGCTTCAGATGACGGTTCTAGAGCCTACAGCTGATCAATCTGTCAGATTCTGGAGTCGCAGACGAAAGTGAAGAGGGTTGGGGAGTCGCAGAAGAAAGTGAACAGCGGACGGGGGAGGAGGGCGGTTGAGAACGGGGGTTGGTAAAATGAGGTGCCGGATCAGATTTTGAGGTATGCGGGGCAGCATGGTGGCGCAGTAGGTAGTGCTATCGCCTCACAGCAAGAAGGTTGCTGGTTCGAGCCTCGGCTGGGTCAGTTGGTGTTTCTGTGTGGAGTTTGCATGTTCTCCCCGCATTCGCGTGGGATTCTTCCGGGTGCTCCGATTTTCCCCACAGTCCAAAGTCATGCGGTATATGTGAATTCATTCATTCATTTTCTTTCGGCTTAGTCCCTTTATTAATCTGGGGTCACCACAGCAGAATGAACCACCAACTTATCCAGCATATGTTTTACGCAGCGGATGCTGCAACCCATCTCTGGGAAACATCCATACACACTCATTCTCACTCATACAGTACATACAGGACAATTTCTACGGACGACCTTCTTGATGTGAGGCGACAGCACTACCAACTGCGCCACCGTGTTGCTAAAAACATGTGGTACAGGTGAATTGGGTAGGCTAAATTGTCCGTAGTGTATGAGTGTGAATGAGTGTGTATGGGTGTTTCCCAGAGATGGGTTGCAGCTGGAAGTAAAACAAATGATAGATCAGTTGGCGGTTCATTACGCTGTGGCAACCCCAGATTAATAAAGGGACCAAGCCGAAAAGAAAATGAATGAATGAATGAAACAACACTGAATAGGTTGTATGGACAACTTAATTGTTTTACGTTCAATCCACTTAAATTTGTAAAAAATGATTGATAACACTTTATTTTGATGGTCCATTCGAGTATTAGTAGACTGTCTGCTTAATATGTTGATACTGCTCCTTCAACAGACATTTAACTAACTATTAGAAACTTACCTTAACCCCAACCCTAAACTCAACCTAACAGTCTACTTCTAATCGAATGAGAATTAGTTGGCATGTAGATGCAATGTAACTTAAATTCAACAAACAGACCATCAAAATAAAGTGTGAGCAAACGATTAAGTTAACTGAAGCAATTTGTGTTGAAACAACATGCACAACATTTCAGCATTTTTTACAGTGTATTTCAATGTTTTTCAGTTTGTTCGATTAAAGATTAAGTTCACAAACATTTTTGTTCCCCAATTCGTTTCCCCAGTTTACTGTTCCCTAGCACTGGACATTTCTCCAATCTTTTGTTTACAATCTTTTTGTTTTGATTGTAAAAGCAAAGTTCCTCAGTTATTTGTAGCTGTTTTATGAGAGAACACTAAACACTTAACATACAGATTTTCATACAATCTTATCTTCGCTATCTGCATGTCCCTTTTTGAGCTGTAGTTGTCAGGACATTGGTCGAATAGCAAAGACAGCATTGTTCAAGGACAAAATTCCTGATAGGAACTGCATGTGGTATCGTTGTGTTTATCTAGATCTGTGTGTGTACTGAATGTAGGGTAGGGGACATGTACTGAATGTATAGCTTCATGCGTGTTTATGTCAGGGTGTGGATGTCTACAAACAAGCTGGTGTTTTGAGACAATGGGAGATTTCTGTACTTTGAGCCTGTTATGGTCCTTATTTTGATCTTCAAGAAAAACAGTTGTGTAACATCTGGTTTAACCTATCAGAACTGATTTATTTAGGAGTCTCCCATATCACATACTATGGATTATTTAAAAAAAGCCAACACTATTGTATTATTTATGCTACTTATAAGACTGAAACATGTCAGAAACATGCTAGTAATGTGCTAAGACATGCTAGACATACTATTTACATAATGAAACATGCTAACAATTATGAGAAAGGCCAACAATAGGCAAGAAACATGTTCGCAATGTGTTAAACATACTGGAAATGTTTTATTGACATGAGGAAACATGTCAACAATGTGCTAAAACATCCTTTACAATGTACTAAAACATGCTACTTACATGTTAGCAACAGGGAAAAACATGCTAACAAAGTGCTATTTATGCGAGGAAACGCATTAGTGATGATGAGAAAGTGCCAACGGGCTAGAAACATGTTACCAATGCGTTTAAACATTTTCACTATTTAACACGATAGCAAAAGTACTGAAACAGGCTAGCAATTATGAAAAAGTGCCAACAACAGGCTAAAAACATGCTGGAAATGTGTTTAAACATTTGCATAATGTACTAAAAGAGGCACACTAAAACATGCTGTTAACATGCTAGCAAAAACAAACATGCTAGCAAAGTGCTATTAATTTGATGAAACGCTAGCAATTATGAGAAAGTGCCATCAACATGCAAGAAACATAGCAGCATGTAAACATGCTACTAATATGCTAAAAACAAGATAAAACATGCTCTAGGAAATTAATGATAGCACATGTTAGCAATTTGCTAAAACATCCTTAAACTATTACAAAACATGATAGCCACATGCTAAAACAGGCTACTAACATGGTAGCAGCAGGAAAAACATACTGGCTGTACTAGCAATCCTACCACAAAAGATCTATATTTTAGACTAAAAACGTCTGTTAACATGCTAGCAAAAAAAAAAAAAAACATGCTAGCAAAGTGTTGTTAATTTTACGAAATGCTAACAATTATGAGAAAGTGCCATCAACAGGTTAGAAACATGCTAGCAGCGTGTAAACATGCTAAAAACAAGAAAAAAAATGTTAGCTCTAGGAAAATAATGATAGCACATGTTAGCAATTTGCTAAAACATCCTTAAACTATTACAAAACATGATAGCCACATGCTAAAACAGGCTACTAACATGGTAGCAGCAGGAAAAACATACTGGCTGTACTAGCAATCCTACCACAAAACATCTATATTTTAGACTAAAAACGTCTGTTAACATGCTAGCAAAAAAGAAAAAAAAAATGCTAGCAAAGTGTTGTTAATTTTACGAAATGCTAACAATTATGAGAAAGTGCCATCAACAGGTTAGAAACATGCTAGCAGCGTGTAAACATGGTAAAAACAAGAGAAAAAATTTTTAGCTCTAGGAAATTAATAATAGTACATGTTAGCAATTTGCTAAAACATCCTTAAACTATTACAAAACATGACAGCCACATGCTAAAACAGGCTACTAACATGGTAGCAGCAGGAAAAAACAAACAAACAAGCTATACTAGGAATCCTACCACATAACATCTACGTTTTAGATTTTAAAAACTTCTATTAACATGCTAGCAAAAAAAAAACAACATGCTAGCAAAGTGTTATTAATTTGATGAAACACGCTAGCAGTTATGAGAAAGTGTCATCAACAGGCTAGAAACATGCTAGCAGCACGTAAACATGCTAGAAACAAGCTAAAACATGCTAGCTCTAGGAAATTAATAATAGCACATGTTAGCAAATTGCTAAAACATCCTTAAACTATTACAAAACCTGATAGCCACATGTTAAAACAGGCTACTAACATGGAAAAACATACTGGCTATACTAGCAATCCTACCACAAAACATCTATATTTTAGACTAAAAACGTCTGTTAACATGCTAGCAAAAAAGAAAAAAACATGCTAGCAAAGTGTTGTTAATTTTACGAAATGCTAACAATTATGAGAAAGTGCCATCAACAGGTTAGAAACATGCTAGCAGCGTGTAAACATGGTAAAAACAAGAGAAAAAAATTTTAGCTCTAGGAAATTAATAATAGTACATGTTAGCAATTTGCTAAAACATCCTTAAACTATTACAAAACATGACAGCCACATGCTAAAACAGGCTACTAACATGGTAGCAGCAGGAAAAAACAAACAAACTAGCTATACTAGGAATCCTACCACATAACATCTACATTTTAGATTTTAAAAACTTCTATTAACATGCTAGCAAAAAAACAACAACAACATGCTAGCAAAGTGTTATTAATTTGATGAAACACGCTAGCAGTTATGAGAAAGTGTCATCAACAGGCTAGAAACATGCTAGCAGCACGTAAACATGCTAGAAACAAGCTAAAACATGCTAGCTCTAGGAAATTAATAATAGCACATGTTAGCAATTTGCTAAAACATCCTTAAACTATTACAAAACCTGATAGCCAAAATGTTAAAACAGGCTACTAACATGGAAAAACATACTGGCTATACTAGCAATCCTACCACAAAACATCTATATTTTAGACTAAAAACGTCTGTTAACATGCTAGCAAAAAAGAAAAAAAACATGCTAGCAAAGTGTTGTTAATTTTACGAAATGCTAACAATTATGAGAAAGTGCCATCAACAGGTTAGAAACATGCTAGCAGCGTGTAAACATGCTAAAAACAAGATAAAACATGTTAGCTCTAGGAAATTAATAATAATAATTAATAATAGCACATGTTAGCAATTTGCTAAAACATCCTTAAACTATTACAAAACCTGATAGCCACATGTTAAAACAGGCTACTAACATGGTAGCAGCAGGAAAAACATACTGGCTGTACTAGCAATCCTACCACATAACATCTACACTCACCGGCCACTTTATTAGGTACACCTTACTAGTACCGGATTGGATCCTTTTTGCCTTCAGAACTGCCTTAATCCTTCATGGCATAGATTCAACAAGCTACTGGAAATATTCCTCAGAGATTTTTCTCTATATTGACAAGAGAGCATCACACTGTTGCTACAGATTTTTCAGCTGCACATCCATGATGCGAATCTCCCGTTCCACCACATCCCAAAGGTGCTCTATTGGATTGAGAACTGGTGACTGTGGAGGCCATTTGAGTACAGTGAACTCATTGTCATGTTCAAGAAACCAGTCTGAGATGATTCATGCTTTATGGCATGGTGCGTTATCCTGCTGGAAGTAGCCATCAGAAAATGGGTACACCGTGGCCATAAAGGGATGGACATGGTCAGCAACAATACTCAGGTGGGCTGTGGCATTGACACAATGGTCAATTGGTACTAATGACCCCAAAGTGTGCCAAGGAAATATCCCCCACACCATTACACCACCACCACCAGCAGTTGATACAAGGCAGGATGGATCCATGCTTTAGTGTTGTTGATGCCAAATTCTGACCCTACCATCCAAATGTCGCAGCAGAAATCGAGACTCATCAGACCAGGCAACATTTTTCCAATCTTCTTTTGTCCAATTTTGATGAGCCTGTGCCAATTGTAGCCTCAGTTTCCTGTTTTTATCTGACAGGAGTGGCACCCGGTGTGGTCTTCTGCTGCTGTAGCCCATCTTCCTCAAGGTTGGACATGTTGTGCGTTCAGAGATGCTCTTCTGCATACCTCGGTTGTAACGAGTGCTTATTTGAGTTACTGTTGTCTTTCTATCAGCTGGAATCAGTCTGGCCATTCTCCTCTGACCTCTGACATCAACAAGGCAAATGCATTGAGTTGCTGCCATATTATTGGCTGATTAGAAATTTGCATTAACAAACAGTTGGACAGGAGTACCTAATAAAGTGGCCGGTGAGTGTATATTTTAGACTTTAAAAACTTCTTCAAACAGTCAAGCTTTCTCAAACCAAAATGAAAGTCCGTCTTGACAAACATTTTGTTTTATTCTTCATGCGGTTTTTGAGGTGTTTCCTATTCAGAGCATCCAGAGCAGAGTTGCATATTTAGGCAACGATATCATGTTTTTGTAGCTCAATCAAAATCTAGATACGAGATGTCTGATAGTATCAGACATATTTTACAGACCAAGGAGCAAAGTACAAAACAAACCAGATACTTAGTAGACCTTTTATCAATTCAAAAACACCTTATCTGTACCTGACAGCAGTGGGTTAAGCATGCAGTGTGGATGGACTGTTGCATATAGGACACAAACACCATCTACACTTCTAAGTATACTTGTGTTATGTCCACTCGTGCTGATGAAGTGCACGATAATGGAAAAAAAGAAAAACATTTACACCAAGTGGCAAACACATTATCTTTATATTATCTACACTTCAACTTCAGAATATGACTGACATGCTACATTACAAGGGTTTATTAGAATAAAAATGATCAATAGGTAACGCAACAAATGAGCATTTGTCTAATGTAAACCAAAGTACAAAGGCCAGCTGAATTATTTCAGCCAAATGAACCTTTGATTTTGATACTGTACAAATTACAGTCAGCTTGTGCAATTCGCCGTCTAGACTGAGTTTATTTCCTCATTTAAGTTGGATGAGTATCAAAGAAAAATGCTCATCATCAGTTTATATATTAGAGTTAATACATGGCAAACTATTCAAAACTATCTGGCACAAAAATATTTCATTAAGTTTCTCAAATGATCTACATTAACATGATGTCTGTTAATAATATTAGATGAGTTTTCTCATGAAAACATCAAAGATTCACTTATAGTTGCCCTGGAGAAGAAAAAATAACTGTGAGGGGTGTGTGGTAGGTATCCTAATAATTGTCTTTTAAACAATGTGTAGGTGGACATGGAAGGATGATGGTGGACATGGGTGGAAGAATAAACTTGGGTTTCAGAGTAACACTACGGTGCTTTGTTGCTAAATTTTTGAATAGAAAATGACAAAAGCCCTATTACAAAGGACTGTCACTTGCTTCATTACTAAAAAAAAATCTGCAGTATTCAACGCATCGAATGTATAATGCAGGGACATCTCGCCACCTACTGGCAGTTTCAATGAGAGTTATTTATGATTGAATGGCCTAAAAAACATGGCAAAGTGTCAGCACAAAAACATGCAGCACGATGTAAAATGCATAATCATTAGAATTTTTTTAATAAATAAAATTAAATTATTGACACGTAGTGGTTGCTGTCACCTCACAGCAAGAAGGTTGCTGTCACAAGTCCCAGTTAAGCTGCGGTCACATTAGAGTTTGAGCTTGCGAAATTCTGTCGTATGGCGCTGCGAAAAGGGGCGGGATTAAACAAGATAATTAGACATTAAAAAAGCGAGCGATTGCTCCATATTTTAAATTTCTGTCCAGAGAGGTCACGTTTTGATCCTCGATTGGTCAGAGTTCACCAAGCTTGAACTTTGCAATGCAGCGAACTGCGAAACTTGACGCACGACCTTGCTTTTTCGCATTCGCGTGCATATAAATGGAAGTCTATAGGGAGAAAAGTCCAGTGTGACCGCAGCTTGAGACGAGGTCTTTGTGGAGTTCGCATGTTCTTTCTGTGTTCGCATGGGTTTCCTCCAACTTCCTCCAGGTTTCCCACACAGTCCACATGCTGAATAGTTGAACTGGATAAACTAAATTGGCTGTAGTGTGTGAAAGGGAAAGTGTGTGGGAGTTTCCCAGCACTGAGGGTTGCACATCCTGAAGTGCATCCGGAGGTAAAACGCATGCCAGAGTAATTACAGGTTCATTTCACTGTGGTAACACCTGATAAGCCAGGTGAGAAATAAGGGCAGTGCGGTGGCGTAGTGGGTAGCGCTGTCGGCTCACAGCAAGAAGGTCACTGGTTTGAGCCTCGGCTGGGTCAGTTGGCATTTCTGTGCGGAGTTTGCATGTTCTCCCCGTGTTGGCGTGGGTTTTCTTTGGGTGCTCCAATTTCGCCCACAGTCCAAAGACACGCGCTATAGGTGAATTGGGTAAGCTAAATTGTCTGTAGTATATGAGTTTGAATGAGTGTGTATGGGTGTTTCACAGTATTGGGTTGCAGCTGGAAGGGCATCTGCTTCGTAAAACATATGCTGGATAAGTTGGCGGTTCATTCTGCTGTGGCGACCCCTGAATAATAAAGCAGAAAAGAAAATGAATGAATGAATAAGTAATAATAATAATAATTGTGTTAGGTACAAAAAAAGGTTCATATTAGAACCCAAACAGGCTACAAAGTTGAAAATTTTCTTAAGGTACCATCAAGGAACCAATATGGACCTATATATTTTGTACAGTATTTTGTACCAAAGAGTTCTTTTTGAAAATGTACTGCCCCAGTGACGCTGTCTTGGCTTTATTTGTGAGAGGGTATAGCATATAAATAGCACATTATATTTAATATAGGCTATTGTTAATAAATAACAGAACTGAAGACCGGACAGCAGTAAAGGTGAGCGGTGTCTCTGCCATCTGACCACTGGCCAAGCCTGGCATGAAGAACAGGGTAATGAAGGTCACTGCAGTAGCAACACTGGCCTTGGCTTTGGGAAAAAGAGAAATTGGGACATTATGAAACAGCTAATGTCCCTTAAGGATATTCAATTTCACTTTTTGCTCTTCGTTTCTCAATTCTGGAACTGCTGTCAAGACTGCTGAAATTGTGAAGGGCATGCGATTTATTTGTTATTTATTTAAATCATCTAATTCTAGACTACATAAATCTGAAATAAGTTAATAAAGGACGGAGCAATACTTGTTTTTTATAAAGAGAGACGACAGATAATCAGTGTTTATCGAAAAAAATCCTGTGGGCGGGGCTAAAGTATTCTCTATCTGATTGGCAGAGCGCCCAGTTTACCTTCACAAACCTTTAAAACCTCCTGATCAGATGAAGCGATAAGCAGTCAGAGCCCACAGCGTAACGCGTAACCGTGACCCATCCAGTCAGCTGCTGCAGACAGAAATCTATCAGATAGAATAGTCTTTTTTTTTTTTTTATTAAGCTTGACAATAGCTCTTTTAACAGGCGGTTGCGGTTTAACTGACAGGGTGTTTTACGCTCCTCCCCTAGAGGTGCTTAAATGACAGGCGCGCGCCTGTGAGCTCGCGGCCGACGCCAGTACAGAGAGAGATGCTGTAGAGCAGCTCAACTTTCAGCAGATTCATTTATTTACTTTACTTTAATTTATTATTCGTGCCTCAACCATGAAGACCATACTCGCTGCATATTCCGGTGTCAAAAAGGGTAAGTAAAATATTTTGTGAAATATTTATGTTATGAGTAATCATCATTAGCAGTGTTGGTTAAAAAGTAATATATTACTGTACAAGCTTAGGTAACACTATGGTCTATTTGAGTATTAGTAGACTGTCTGCTTAATAACTGTTGATATGCTCCTTCAACAGACATTTAACTGAAATAAGAAACTTTGCAAGTACATGTCAACTTACACTAACCCTAACCCCAACCCTAACCCCAACCTAACAGTCTACTTATAATCTAATAAGAATTAGTTGGCATATAGATGCAATGTAACTTAAATTCAACAAACGGACCATAAAAATAAAGTGTGACCCAAGTTTAAGCCTATATTATTGCTTACTAAATGTTTAGTTACTTAAAGTTATTTAAGATTATACTATAGTACTTTTCCCCAACACTGATCATTAGCATTGTATTTTCTGTTTATTTTTGGTAAATGATTTGTTTGTGTGTGTGAATTTGTAATATTTGAATTAATATATCTAATAAATATAATGTGAAATAATCAATTATATGGAATAAATGGAGACCACTTGAATACATATTTGTATTTAGTGATGATTTAGTGATATTATTGATGTTTGTTTGAGTAAAAAGTAATTTTTTTTGTCTAATTGTCTGATTAGACATTTTCTTTCAAATTTAAATAACAAATATTGTCATTTAGAGGATTTGTTTTAGACTAAAAGCCAACTGGTCAGAATGGCAATTATTTATATTTGTGATTTTAAAAATAACCAGCGCTACTCCCCCAAATATTGCATTTTTAACTCTTCTGAAGTAAAAAAAAAAACCAAAACAATTATGTTGATTAAAAATAGAGAAAGTGTGAAATTCGAGTTTAAATTTGAATCAGTATAGTACAGAATAAAACAAAAAATATGTTTTACTCAAAGAGTTTAAAGTCCAGAGATACTTGTGTGTTTGTGTGTGTGTGAATTTGTAATATTTGATTTAATAATATAATATGAAATAATCAATCATATGGAATAAATGAAGAGACCACTTGAATGTATATCAGCATTTAGTGCATTTATTAATGTTTGTTTGAGTAAAAAGTTATTATTTGTTTTATTTTAATTGTCTGATAACATTTCTTTCAAATATATATTTTAAAATCTGCATTATTCCACCAAATATAGCATTTTTAACTCTTCTGAAGTAAAAAAAAACAAAACAATTATGTTAATTAAAAATAGAAAAAAAATGTGAAATTTCAGTTTAAATTTGACTCAGTATACAGAATAAAACTAAAAGTTTAGAGTCCAGAGATACTTACATTTTAAGTAAATATTTTTTTTTATTTGAAAGAACTTCCTCAGGCTTAAGTGAGATTCAGAGAAATGTTACGGTTACCGCTCAATCCTGATCAAATAAATGAGAGAGATAATAGCGTTACATGAGCATCAGCTTCTGACTATGCAGCGATGTTTGTTGTTATTTTGAGTCAGTTAAGATGGGATTAGGTTTGTCTTGTGATCTGAAGTCTGTCTGCTTCAGTACTTCATGCCTTATCTTTTCTGATCAGCTTCTTAGACTGTGTAAATTGTGCTTGGGCTTTATGAATAATAAATTTGAGGTATCATGTTGGACATGGTTTCTGATTAAGCCAAGATCTTTTCTGTCAGAAATGCATGCTCAGAGTTGTTTGTTGTTGTTACTTCATACGTGTATGTCAATGGGTCACATTATCAAAGACATAACTCTCTGATAGACATCGATATAGTCACAGTATGCATGACATTATTTCTGGTTTCAGACCTTAGTGTTGAGGACAAGCATTCCTGTAACATTAAGCTGGCTAATTCCAGTTCTCCTTTAAATCCTGTGTAGGCTCGGGCTCCAGCATCCTCTCTGCCTTACACGACCTGCCCACCGTCCCGTGGCTGACTCGATCAAAAATGTTGAAGCATCTGCAGGTGATCTCCGTGCTGCAGTTTATCATGACATTTCTTACCATGGGTGAGTGGATGAGTGACGGAGGCTTTGAGAATTTACAGTGCGGGACATTCTGCTGCCTTATTCAATACGCTCCACTTGATTTGAGCGGTTATGATTTTTAAAGGATTAATTCATCCCAAAATGAAATGTCATCATTTACTCACTCTCATGTCAAACCCATTAGGCTTTCATTCATTTTATTTGCTATATCAAAAATAAAGATAAATGCTTTAAAATAAATCAAGTCTTCTAAAGAGGCATTATCACTCCATTAAACGGCTTTTATGTATGAGCATTAGATTTTTTTTCTTCTTACTTGAAGTTAATCTTTTTAAAGGTTGCAAAAAAGAAAAGAAATGTGATTAAGGAGCGTTTCCATCATGTTGTTAGAGCAGCTGACTGTAGTATTGGTAACCTAGCAACCAAGAATAAACAAGACAAGTACACTGTAAAAAATACTGGGTTTTACACATTTTCTTCGCCCTGTCCCTACACGAATCAAAAAAGTTAACATACTAGTTTTTACAAATTTAACTGGATTGAACATAAAACAATTAAGTTGTCCCCCAAAATAACTGAAAGTGCACCTATGATGAAAATCATCTTTTGTAAGCTGTTTAGACAGAACTGTGTGCAGGTATAGTGTGTCCACAATTATGTTGGAGTGATACAAACACAATAAGTCTCTTTTAAAAATTTCCTGACATTAAAATAGGATCCAAATCCCTCCCATTTTGACGCCGATGTGACGTAGGAGTGCGGTTTCCCCGCCCACCGATATTATTGACAGCTGTGTATTAACATGTCTCCGTAGTAATGTATATAATCATATCAACAAGACAGGACGTGCGCAAAGCAACTAGGATTAAAAGATCTGTTCAGCTCTCTGTGATCATCAATCATCATCAAATGTGATCAAGAATGAGTTTTACAAGTTTAAAACGTTTTTAAAACAGTGCATGTTTGGAATGAATTACAGCGATTTTACCGTCTTTATCACCGCAGCCGCATGTCAGTACAATTATTCAAGAAGACAATCCCGGTTTGTGGACAGTAAATCAGGTTTATTTTGTACATTAACAAAACAGATATCCATACAGCAGTGGATATTAACAAGTATCCTGTCACATTTGCCGTGCAAAAACAGTGCAAAGTTAAACGAGCGCACTGTGTGTGTCTTTGTGCGCGTGAACTTTGTAATGACATTGTTGTGACTAACCATTGTAGAAAGGCCTAAATTAAATCCACAACACATACATCAAATACCCAATGGGAAGTTTTTACTGTAGTATTTCTCATGCTGCGCTCACACCAGATGCGGAAGAAGTGTCAAGCGCAAGTGATTTACATGTTAAGTCAATGCAAAGACGCAAATTGACATCCTGCGGCAGGGGCGATACATGCGAATGAAACGGTGCGAGTTGAGCGTTGTGCGCAATTGACACGCTTAACGCGTGTATCGCGTGTTTCGTTCAAATTGCTCGAGTTTGAAAATCTGAACTTCAGTGGACATTTGCGTCGCGTTAACCAATCAGGAGCTTGCTCTCGTGGGGGCGTGATTATGACGTAGTGCCTGTTGTTAGTGTCCCGGGTGAAAACCCTCCTGCCGACAGCAGTTCATCAAACTGGGCTCGGCTCAGTCAGAAGCACCGCTGAAAGCTTCCATCCTCCAGGTTAAGTTTCTGGAGGAGTTTATGAGCTCATAGAGCTGGGTGCACCTCTGAAAGGATCTAGTGGACTCAGACACTGCTCCAAACGAATCAACGCTGTTTTACAGCTTTCATAAAGCAAATAAACAGCTATTCTCACAATAAAATCCATGTTAGCCATTTAGCAACGAAGCTAAAGTCACCGGGCAGACAGAAGCCCTGCCCATCACGCTAATCCGCGTCTGTTGTTAAGTGAATTTGACGCGCGATTGAAGCGAGTAAACTCAAAATGTTCACGCATCTATTTACGCGTGAATAGCGCGATTTATCCACGCTTGCCGCGTCTGGTGTGAACACAGCATCACAAACGTTACGTGAGATCTGCTTCCTTCATGTCTGCCACTGTGCTGTTTATCTGACGCAGCCGAGGCGGAGATTGAGGCACACTCTGACAGGCACATGGGAATGGTGGGCGGGAAGAACTATCATTAAAGGCACAGGCAACAAAACCAGCTACATAGTGTTTAGAGCAGAACATTTTAATGTTCTGAAAGGTATAATAAATAATCTGTTGCGTGTTTTGAGTTGAAACTTTACAGACATATTCTGGAGACACAAAATACTCATCTTAAATCTTGAACATTTGCCAAATTAGACAAATAAGGTACCAAACTAACACGTATGACTTGTCATGAGTACTATCACATTCTCCTTTAGATCATTTTGCTTACAACCCAAAATATATAAAGTAATAAAACCTACTCATCTGTCATGTGAGTACTGTAAATCTATGACCGCTGAGTGTGTGAAATGCTCAAACTTCCACACTTCTTTGTATTGGTTGAATAAGTGCATCATCCAGGTATTTAAAGTGCACTTCTTGTATTCTTTTTAATGTGAATGCATGAATTAAATCTGATAGTCATGATTCAAAAGACTTGGATTAAGCTGCAGAAATGTATACTTATTTTTTAAGGTGAAGTGCTTTGAAATGTGCATTTTTATTCAATGTTTGACGTAATCTCAACCAAAACACGAAGAGAGGGTGGGGCATAGTGTAGCCCCTCCCCTTAAAAAACACCAATAGCGTTTTGTTTTTATCACAGCTCTGCCAGTAAGAGTGATTGAGCTCAAGTGCATCAAATGAAAAGCAAATGAGAAGCGTCTTGAAGGGGGCGGGTCATGTCAGATACTAGAGAGCATTTGATTGGTTAAGATTTGATGAGAAACTTAAGTATGAGGTGACATGAATAAAACTGTTGATCCATTTAGGCGTAAGTGACAAACTACAAGCTTTTCATGTTGATATCAGTTTAATATCTTCTAAACGCAAATTTTGTCACTGTTTAAGAGCACACTAGCTTATAGACATCCTAAAATCTAAAAAAATGTCATGGGACCTTTAAATCTCCATCAGAGATTCATGCAAATAGTCTTTGAGTTGAGGGAATAGCATCTCTCTCTCTCTGATTTAAATAAAAATGTCTTCATTAATGTTCAAATGATGAATGCACGACAGTTTTTGGAGGGAGTAAATGATGACAATATTCATTTTTGGATAAACCTGTCCCATTCATCATCATCTTTATTCTTCTAAATCCTCTTTTTTGCTCTTCTAGGCATTGCCTGCTCTTTGCTGCTGATGTACATGTTTTGCACAGACTTCTGGGTCATTTCTGTGCTGTACGCTGCCTGGCTTATCTATGACTGGAACACCCCTGGACAAGGTAAATCCTCTCCTCCATCTAGGGTGCTTGTTGTTTCTGTGTTTGCATGTGCATTTGTGTTAATATTGAGACCTCTTTATCTCAGGAGGCCGCAGATCGACCTGGGTGAGAGACTGGACTGTGTGGAAATACATGAGAGACTATTTTCCCATAAGAGTGAGTGACTTACTGCTTATACAATCGTTTAAGGAGATACAAACACTGAAGGCTTAGTCACTGAATAGCTAATAGTTATGTAAATATGAAGATTATCCTCAATATAGAATTATGAAATGTATGGACTTTGCTAATCTGAAAGTGCAGAGTCCTACAGTGTTTATGTATAGATTTAAAGGGACACACACTTGTAGAGCTATCTTTATGGGGACTTCCCATAGATGTAATGATTTTTATAGAGTATAGAGACTGTATATTCTATCTTCCTACCCCTAAACCCAATCATAACAGGAAATAATCTGCATTTTACTTCAAAATACTTGAATACTTACAAAAATACTTACAAAATACTTAGATTCTACTGTATGTGATTTTATGAGCCGTTTTTCTAATGGGGATTAAAAAAATGTGATATTGGTCACATTTGGTAACAACGTAAGGAATACAAGGCACACGCACACACACACACACACACACACCACACACACAAAATTATTCCGTAAATAAACACATAATAATTTTTTGTGTGTGAACTTGGGTTGGGTGATGTCGACCAATTTGGCATCTTACGATGTCTAATATGAAACATCGCGATGGAGGATGGCATCGTCATCGTAGGTGGCAGTAAATGTATTATTTATGAATAATTAATTTATCCATAACGAATTAATTATTTGTAGCCTACCGTTTCAACTACCTGACCCACACGGTCTTTGTTTTACCCATAACCAAATCATAAATAAATAAGTATAAGTTACACACAAATTACCACCTGTCAATCACTTTTCCCGCGGGACTCTGGCATGAATAGGCAGCGTGATCTGTGTCGTTATAATCGCGTCAACAAACTTGGTTGATAAAAAGGTGCACAACCAACAGCAACCAACCAACAGTATCTGAGGTTTTTACTAAAATTACTAAGTACAAGCGTGAAAGAGAATGATTGAAGCACTGTGCTGACGCTGCGACACGTTACCTGATAGATTTAGAAGACCAAAGAGTCGTTAGAGACCAGATTAATTAAATATCACATTTAAGAACTATAGTGAGACGCGATCCAGGGGTACATCCTTGATAAACTGTCCGACGTGCACTGCTCTCTGGGATTTTGTGCTCAAAGCACCCGCTGACTGCCTGGAACTCAGACATGCGCATATGCTGCAGCGCATGCCAGAGTGTGTGTGTGTGTGTGGTCACGTGATGTGCAGTATAGTGTGGTTGGAAATCTGTTCAGAAAAGCTAGGATAAACACCTGTGTGGACGTGGATCATTTTCATTCTAAAATGCCATTTTAAAACTAAGACGTATTAGTGTAAACGGGGCCTAAGTGTGTATTTTTTGCGAGCGAGTTGCTGCTGTGACGGGGGCGGGGCAGAGGATTGCGATGCCGGCTCAGCATCGTGGTGTCTATTGGCCATCGGAGATGGACATTGGGGCATTGCCTATTGAGACAACCCTAGTGTGTACCTTGTATTCCTTACGTTGTGGGGACCAAATTTGACCAAAATGGAATTAAAACATATACAAACTAATAGGTTTATAACCTATTTGTTTATATTTTTTTTATGTTTTAGGACATTTCTTTTGTAAAAAAACTGAAAAAAACAGAAATGTTCTGAAATGTTACTACAGTTTACAATTTAAAACATGCATATATTTCATAAACATACATAACATAAGAAAACATACATATACATATATACATATATTTCTTATTTCTAAATATTTTAAAATGGAATTAATTTCTGTGATTTAAGGCTGATTTTTTTTTTGTATGATTACTCATTATTGATTATAAAACTCTCATTTTGCTAAAGAAACAAATTCTTGTGATTATCTATGTATTATTTTACTACGTAACACATTACAATAAGGTTGTATTAGTTAGTGTTAGTTAATGCATTTACTATCAAATCAAATCAAATCACTTTTATTGTCACATCATCAGCAGCACGTGTGCTATGATGAGTGAAAAGCTTAGGTGCTGGCTCCAGACAGTGCAAAATACAGTGTAAATACATTGACAGTGCAAAAATACAGACAGTGCAAAAATACAGACAGTGCAGGATACAGACAGTGCAAAATACAGACAGTGCAGGATACAGACAGTGCAAAATACAGACAGTGCAAAATACAGACAGTGCAAAATACAGACAGTGCAGGATACAGACAGTGCAGGATACAGACAGTGCAAAATAGTGACAGTGTATTAACATCAACAAACAATGAACAATACATTTATTACAGCATTTGTTCATGTTAGGTAACACTTTAGTTTAGGTCACAATTCATGCTATTATCTACTGGCTTACTACCTGCCTATTATTAAGTTATTAACTGTTCATTAGTAGTTATAAAGTATGATTTTATTCTGCATCCCTAATCCTACCCAAACCCTAAACCCAACTTCTACCTTACTAACTATTAATAAACAGCTAATTAATCGTTTATTAAGCTAGGAGTGTTAGATAATGGTTTGTTAATACTGTGAATTGTGACCTAAAGTGAAGTGTTACCGTTAATAGAAATACAGTTGTCAGTTTTAGTTCATGTTAACTCACAGTGCAATACTAATGTTAACTAGCATGACTTTGGACTTTAATAAGCCATTAGTAAATGTTGAACTATGATTAATAAATTCTGTGAGTATTGTTAGTTACTAATGAAACCTTGTTGTAAATTGTGACCTTTTGCTATAAACATTACATCATTTATTTGACTTTTTATAACAATATCAAAGTCTTTACCGTCACTTTGGATCAATTCAATTCATCTGTTTATCTGAATAAAAATCTTTCTGACCCCAAACATTGGGACTTTCCATATTCCAGCTGATATAAAAATGCGTTATTAACCATTGATAATGTTCCTGTTGGGTTGGGTGGATCTCGGAGTGTGTTGTACGTGAACTAGTAGACTTTGCTCGTCCTGATCAGTAGACGGTTAATCTCAAAGCCCTGTTCTGTTTTCTGTTTATCTTGGGTCTTTTCTCTGATATTTAACCAGAGTACAACTTCTAGGTGAAACAGGAACTTCATGAGCACATAACTATCATATGCAGATTAGAATAGAACTAATATCTGCATGATAAAACGGTGGATTTCACGAAGGAATTGTCCGTGTTTGCTCGTTGGCTTGGACGTTTACCTTACAGTACATGTAGTACATTTAGTCGCATGATAAGATCATCACTTTGCCTAGTGATACAGTGTATGATGTGCCAGCTGTGTTCTGATAAGTGTGAGTAGAACTATAAGGTCAATCTGATTTATTGTCTAATTGTCTTGTTGAAGAGTTAGAAGTTGTAAGCATAAGAAAACAATCAGACTTGTTTATAGATAAGAAAAGAAGAACATCATGCAGTCTGAACCGGATAATTAATTTAAAATATATTATAGTTAAAAATGTATATTTAGGGAAACACCTAGCAACAGCTTAACCACATAGAAATGCTCTAAATATCATTGAGGATGTCCTGCAATATAAACTCCCATGATTCAATTTTTTAACCCTTACTGGGGGATGAAACATACACACAGTATATGGTAACCTATTTGACACTGATTCCAATATATACAATATATAAAATTAAGTAAAAAAAAAAATTGAAATAAAAGTTAAAAAGTCATGTAATTTCCTCAAATAACAGTCTAAGGCTTTTCCAATGAGTGCCCTATAAAGGGTTCATTTTAATAACCCATAATCTTTTAAAGGTTGACAGTTGATTGTGCGTGCTTTGGTTGAATCCATCGGTTTACATTAATCTAACTTATGTTTTAAAACAATCATGTTAATTAGCAGAATTTGTGCAGAAGAACTACATTACCCATCATGCTGCACAGAAAATTCCACCAATCAGAAAGCTGCAGCAAGCAAATTCCCCAAAAATAGATCTTTAGCTCCACCCACTTCAATGAAGCATGGCGAATAATGTAATCGTATTGGTCACCCTATTGTGATTGACTGTGTAATATTCAATGCTTTATTCAATTGTACTTCTTTCCCTAAATCATAGGTCTCAAACTTGATTCCTGGAGAGCCGCAGCTCCAACCCTAATCAAACACAGCTGATTTAACTAATGAAGGTGTTCAAGACTACTAGAAGCTATTAAGCAGGTGTGAGTTGGAGGTGGTTAAACTGTGCAGAGCTGTGGCCCTCCAGGAATTGAGTTTGAGACCGTTGCCCTAAATAGAGTTGAAAATTAGCCGCTCTTTCTTATACTTAGTATGCTTTAAATCAAAGTTTGCTTGATATATGTTTGATAACACTTTAACAAAGACTTAAGAAGTATCCCTATTGGGAAATATTGAGAAATATTCTGCTGCATTTTATATTTCATGCTGACTTTGGTTAGGTAACACAACTTGCAAATCTTGTGAAAACAAAATTTTTCACTACACTACCTGACAAAAGTCTTGTCGTCGATCCCAGTTGTAAGAGCAACAAATAATAACTTGACTTCTTGTTGATCATTTGGAAAAGTGGCAGAAGGTAGATTTTTTCCGATGAATCATCTATTGAACTGCATCCTAATCATCACAAATACTGCAGAAGACCTATTGGAACCCACATGGACCCAAGACTCTCACAGAAATCAGTCAAGTTTGGTGAAGGAAAAATCATGGTTTGGGGTTACATTTAGTATGGGGGCGTGCGAGAGATCTGCAGAGTGGATGGCAACATTAACAGCCTGAGGTATCAAGACATTTGTGCTGCCCATTACATTAGAAACCACAGGAGAGGGCAAATTCTTCAGCAGGATCGCGCTCCTTCTCATACTTCAGCCTCCACATCAAAGTTCCTGAAAGCAAAGAAAGGTCAAGGTGCTCCAGGATTGGCCAGCCCAGTCACCAGACATGAACATCATTGAGCATGTCTGGGTTAAGATGAAGGAGGAGGCGTTGAAGATGAATCCAAAGAATCTTGATGAACTCTGGAAGTCCTGCAAGAAAACTTACTTTGCGATTCCAGATGACTTTATTAATAAGTTATTTGAGTCATTGCAGAGATGTATGGATGCAGTCGTCCAAGCTCATGGGAGTCTTACACAATATTCATTTTGTTTTTCCACTGCACCATGACTTTATCTTCTATACTGTACATTATTTCTGTTAAGTGACAAGACTTTTGTCTAGGCAAAGTCAGACTTTACTGTCCTAATTAAATAATTAAAAATCAAGGCAGATCATATTTATTTTGGTAAAAGAAGCATAATTTAGAGGCCTTTCATATAAGCCACTTCTGATACCAAATGATCAACTAGAAGTCAAGTTATTATTTGTTGTTCCTAAAACTTGGATAGGCGACAAGACTTTTGTCAGGTCGTGTACTTGTTCAATTTGGTCATGAATTTTGATTGTGTTGACTAACAAAATGCTAAATTTTAGCATTTTAGATTACTCTATATTACTCACTGGATTTTTTTTTGCCTCTAAAAGATTCTGCTGAAGTTACATTTTTTTTACTTGCATGCGCAAAAGACAATATTGAGGCAAATTAATTTCTGCCATTAACACCTCCCATTAATTTGCCTCTATCCATGTATTAGCATCGACTTAGGATGTAATATACTTGCACAGATACATAGATTTGCACTTGGTGGGAACCCAGCATAATGACTTTGCCACACCATTGACTTATTTTTTTAACCTAGAAAATTTCCCTAATGTGAACGCAACGTCCAGGCAACCACTCACAACACTTCAGATGGTTATGTCATCCCAGCTGATGCAGCATCTGTCTTAAACCCTTTGTTTTTCATCCATCAATGTAATTATGCAACACCGACCTGTTTGATTAGCTGCTCTTATGTACACAGGATACTCTGAGTGCATCTGCTTCCTTTTGAGCTGCTAACTGTTGCCCCATTGTAATATCTTCTTCCAGCCTTTTTCTGACCCTAATTATCTCCTGGAAAGAATAATGTATATATTCGGATAGCAGATAAGCGCTTAATGAATTAATATATTCACAGGTTTATTGACTTTACTTTGTAGTAAAGCAGTGCAATGACTGTCTAATCAGGGAATTAAATTGAGAAAATGTTATATGTTAATGCAAAATTGGAATATTATAGCTGTTGGTTCAAATTAAATGCATAGTTCATCCCATAAAATGAACATTTGCTCATTATTTACTCTCCCACTAGTGGTTCTAAACATTTATGAGTTTCTTTATTCGTTTGAACAAAAAAAGAAGATATTTTGAAGAATGTTGATAATCGGGAGACATTGACATCCATTGTAGAAGTTTCAAAAAAATACTATGGAAGTCAATGGTTACTGTTTTCCAACATTTTTCAAAATATCTCATTATTTTGTGTTCGGTTTAAGAAAAAAAAAACTAAAAGAACAAGTGGAGGGTGAGTAAATGATGAAATAATTGTAATTTTTGGCTAAATTGTTCCTTTAAGTTGTTTGATTTTGCACTACATCCTATATAATTATACTAAAAACATTTTATTTTATTTATTTATTTATTTTTTTATTTTACAGTTAAAATAATCTCTTCTCTGTTTGCTTATTTGCAGCTCATCAAGACGCATAACCTGCTTCCCAGCCGAAACTACATTTTTGGCTACCACCCTCATGGCATCTTGTGTTTTGGTGCTTTTTGTAACTTCGGGACAGAGGCCACAGGATTCACCAAGGTTTTCCCAGGAATCAAGCCATCTCTGGCCACATTGGCTGGAAACTTTCGCTTGCCAATGTTCAGGGAATACCTGATGTGCGGAGGTACCCATAACTTCATATTTGTTCCTTTTTACGAATGAAATCTGTCAGCTATTCATTGCCTGCAGTTGCACCATTGAGTGAAGAGCAAACCGACTCATTGCATGAAGTTCAGCTTTGGCTGATTTTTAAAAAAGGAGCACGCTTGTCCTCTGTGTGGTGTAGATAAGAATCCTATCTGAGACCTCTGAGCTTTGTCCTGTTGTGCAGAAGAGAGACACAGCCCTGCATGTGCTGATGTCAATATTTTGTGAAGAACTTGTGTTGAAACCTGCCCTTTGTACCTGCTGATCGAGAGACTCAATTGATAGGCTTTTCTTTGAGCCTCTTATAAGAAACAAATGTCAATATTTTCTTCAAAAAAAAAATCTAAAATAAAATAAATGTAATTATAAATGATTAAATTAAATCTGTATAGTAAATAAGTAAACATCCGTAAGTAAAATGTAACATTAAAATATGCATTTTCAAACTTAAATTTTGCTTCAAATTTGATTACAGCAACACATCAATAATCCTTTTTCATTTATTAATGATACTACAATGGCTGTAGAGTGCAATGGTTCTTAAGATAAAAAAAGACAAACTTTTACAAGGGTTTTATGTTTTTTTTTTTACAGCAAAATACAAAAATTGGATTAAATAATGTCATAAGTTTTGCATAATCTTGATGGGAGACTGTATTTTTCATTTTGCAAAAAGAAATGGCTCAAAACTCTCATTTGTGTGTGAATCCCACTACAATGGCTGTGGCGGTGGGTTTTCATTTACTACAAACATTGGTGTTAAAAATATTTTATCGATCATTTAGTCTGGAAAATATCTGCTGTGTACATCTGATAAACAGCTTTAAAAGGTCTGTTTTATTGAGCATTTTAAATTATAAACATCTTAAAGACAAATAATAATTGTTTAGTTAATACCCAAAAGAACAATGTAAACACAAAAACACAAACATCTAACAGACGTCTCTGCCATGTACAAGTATAATCAAAATACTGTTTTTCCAAGTCCCTGATGAGATTGTAAACTAAATTTGCAAATCATACCAGCAGATTTGCATGTTAATACATCTCTTATGTCAATCAATAGTTACATTACATGCTGTACATTTTATGTTGTTTGTTCTTTGTTTTTTAAACCTTTTTTTTTTACATGTTGAAATCTCTAAATTATTTTTAATGGTTTATTTAATACTAGCCCATATAGAAAAATGATACATGGATATATATGCACATTATATTACATGTACAGTATGAAAAACAGATTCATAAGTAAAATGTATTATATCTTATATAATATATAATTTTATTCTTTACATTTTTGTTAATATTTAATTTATTTGATCATATATATACATATTTGTAATTCAAATAAATGAGAAAAATAAAAGCGGCAATTTTTGCAATATTTTGAAATATGTGTTGTAAATATAACATTTATTTTATATACTGTATATAAAACCCAAATATGAACTTGTATGTCACACAGTTGAAGTCAGAATTATTAGCCCCCCTTTACATTTTCTTTTTTGGAAATATTTCCCAAATGATGTTTAACAGAGCAAGGAAATTTGCACAGTATGTCTGATAATATTTTTTCTTCCGGAGAAAGTTTTATTTGTTTTATTTCGGCTAGAATAAAAGTAGTTTTTAATTTATTTAAGGTCAAAATTATTAACCCCTTTAAGCTATATTTTTTTTCGATAGTCTACAAAACAAACCATTGTTATACAATATCTTGCCTAATTACCCTAACCTGCCTAGTTAACCTAATTAACCTAGTTAAGCCTTTAAATGTCACTTTAAGCTGTATAGAAGTGTCTTGAAAAATATCTAGTCAAATATTATTTACTGTCATCATGGCAAAGATAAAATAAATCAGTTATTAGAGATGAGTTATTAAAACTATTATGTTTAGAAATGTGTTGAAAAAAATCTTCTCTCCGTTAAACAGAAAATGGGAAGAAAAATAAACAAGGGGGCTAATAATTCAGGGGGGCTAATAATTCTGACTTCAGCTGTATATGTAATTTGCATATATTGCCATATATATAATTTCTAGGACCTATTTTTAGACTTTATCTCAACTATTGATAAAATTTCTGACCCTGTGGCCCTCTGTTTGTCAGGAATCTGCCCAGTAAACCGAAACTCTATCGACTACCTCCTGTCCAGGAACGGTACAGGCAATGCTGTGGTCATCGTGATCGGAGGAGCTGCAGAATCTCTGGATTGTGCACCAGGAAGAAACTCTGTCATGCTGAAAAAACGCAAAGGCTTTGTGAAACTGGCTCTGAAACAAGGGTGAGAAGAACAGTAATGATTACAGTATTTCCCTGACCACTTCACCAGCACTGTTTACTTGAGCCCTCTTGCTTTACTCCACTAAACCAATCAATGAAGTTCAGTGCTGTAATGTTAGATTGTCTTTCCTGAAGGCCTTTAGTTCTGTCTATGTTTTCTTGGCCTGCAGTAAATAAGGGCTTTTGCAAGTGAAGCAACACAAAGCCTTCAAAATAAGTCCGTGTTTGGAGTATTAAGCCAGTATTTTGTGAGAAACAAAATAATGTGGAGAAACAACACGAATTCTGCCTATAGTTTTGTTCAGAGTGAAGCTGCATCATTACAAAAGCAATTGTAATACACAGAAAATCCTCAACTATTCTAATCTCAAAGAAGCTTACAGGATAAACGAACACTTCTGAACACATTCTTGAAGTGTGACCTGCCTCTCACAAGATTTACATTGTTAAAAAGCAACTGTGTTTACATTTACAGCACAATTTATCTGGCTGCATATGTATTTTCAGTATTGTATATCGTTACTGTCAAATGTACAGTAATTTTCAAATGCAGCTTTAAAATACAGTAACATACTGCATTTGTTTACTTATTTGTTTATTTATTTCACAACAAGAGACAGTGTATATTAATCAACGTTTCCCAGAATGAAAATGTACCCAAATTAGTTTTCATTGGTAGTCCCTTAAGCCTGGTTTATACTTGATGCGACCGCTAGTTCGCTTGAGTGCGTGCGGCGAACGTGACGTCATCGCTGTGTTTGCAGAGGTTCATTTTGCATGCACGTGGCATGATTTCGGCTGGTGGAGCGCATGATTTTTTTTGAGACTCGAGCGAACAGTTTGCATGGCGCTGCGTTTGATTTGAGTTGAATAATGAATCACTTTGAAGAGATTTTGTCTGAAACAGTACGACTGTACAGATCCGTGATCATAGAGATAACCAGATGATCAAAAATTCTTAGCTACAAATTGCAACAGCAGTGGGAAAGGAGGAAAGTGTTTGTTATAACGTTTGGAAAAACCTGAGGGATACGTTTGTTAAAGCCAAAAGAGGCCATGGCAAAAGTGAAGACCCAGGTACACAATTACAGAAATATGTTTTTCCACTATTCATAGGTTTTACACGGCTGTATATATTGCAATTTTGAATTTAAAACAATTTAATAGTTACAAAACTATAATTAAGGAACAAATTATTTCTTTGATAACTGGAAAGGAATATTTGAACCTATCGGTTTACACTATACTGATGCCCTGTTTTTCTAGGCTTTATTGATGATAATGGTCAGGAATATTGGACCATTATTGTCTTTTTAGCATAAGAAGAGGACAGAAACTAGCCAGACAGTTATGTGTGAATTGTGGAGTGGACTAAATCTATAAAAATATCAGTATTTTTTAGTAAGTGTACCTTTTTTTTTTTTTGCTTTTATTCTTGCCATAATAAAAAAATAAATTTGTAGAGCAACTCATGTTCTGTTGTCATTGATATTTTAATAAACTTTATTAGGTAAAACTGTCTGAACAAAAGAAAGTGATGCATCAAAATTTGATTAAAAAAATGTTTTTTTAAAAATGTTTCTAACAATTAAAATAATTTTTTAAAACAATAAAAAGAATTCGTTTAAAAATCTTGAATGATATTAATGATATGACGTAGTTCTGGAAACTTTGTACTTCTCTGTTTATCTGTCTGACTTTATGGTCAGTTTCTTTTGACTGCCCCCTGACGTTTTAAAGAATATCACAATGGCGAACGCGGCAAGTAAACTTTAAATTGCTGTAAATTAAATTGTGGATGCACCAAAATTTTCTAAAACTGAACTGTTCTAATACAGAGGTACTCCTTATTGGCACACCAGCAGCCACTCTCAAAGATAGCGAGTTTAAGTTGAATTTGGATAATGTTGTCATCTGTCCATCTACCAAAGCACGTAACCTTGGTGTGATTTTTGACACTCATCTATCACTAGACTCACACATCAAGAGCATTACAAAATCTGCGTTTCATCATCTGAGGAATATTGCAAAAAGTAGGTCTTACCTCACTCAATCAGATGCTGAAAGACTCGTTCATGCATTTGTCACTTCTAGGATTGACTATTGAAATGCACTCTTTCTTGGCTTACCTGCTAAATTAATCAAACGGCTGCAGTATATTTAAAACTCAGCAGCACGCATTCTCTCACGCACTCCACCATGGCAGCACATTACTGGTGTGCTTTATAGCTTGCATTGGCTCCCAGTTCGGTCCCGTATAATTTTTTAAACGTTTACACTTGCATATAAATCTCTACATGGTACCGCTCCTTCCAATATCTGTGACATTGTCTCTCAGTACACACCATCCTGTTCCCTGCGGTCTCTCACCCTTCAACAGCCACCCTGTAGACTTAAATTAATGGGGGGGGGGGGGGGGGGAGCCTTCTCTGTTGCTGCACCTAGGTTATGGAATGCTCTCCCTTATTCTGTAAGAAATGCTTCCACAATAGCTAGTTTTAAGAAGATGCTAAACACTCATCTTTTTAAGGCTGCATTTTTAGATTATTCTGTTTATATTTTAGAGCTTTTTTTATGTATACTTGTATTTGATTGCATGTTTGATTTCTCTGTTGTTGTAGCGCTTTGGGTCTTATAAAAGCGCATTATAAATAAAATGTATTATTATTATTATAAGTATAAAAGCATCGTCCGTTTCATGAGATGCGCGTGCAGTCAGCGGAGGTGTGCTATATTGTGCCAGGCGAAAGTATAAATCCAGCTTTAGTCAGATGTTAAAGGCCATACCATTCAAAATACAAATTCAAACTAAAAACAATACTCAAATGAACCACAACAACAATATCAAAAAGTCTAGTGTTCACAAGGATGATTATTATGAAGCCTTAATATATACAGTTGAAGTTACAATTATTAGCCCCCCCCTGAATTATTAGCACCCCTGTTTATTATTTTCCCCAATTTCTGTTTAACGAGAGAAGTTTTTTTTTCTACACATTTCTAAACATAATAGTTTTAATAACTCATTTCTAATAACTGATTTATTTTATCTTTGTCATGATGACAGTAAATAATATTTTACTAGATATTTTTCTAGACACATTTCTATACAGCTTAAAGTGACATTTAAAGGCTTAACTACGTTAATTAGGTTAACTAGGCAGGTTATGGTAATTAGGATGGTATAACGATGGTTTGTTCTGTTGATAATCAAAAAATATTAAAGTTTAAAGGGGCTAATAATTTTAACCTTAAAATGGTGTTTAAAAAATTAAAAACTGTTTTTGTTCTAGCTGAAATAAAACAAATAAGAATTTCGCCAGAAGAAAAAATATTATCAGACATACTGTGAACATTTCCTTGCTCTGTTAAACATCATTTGGGAAATATTCAAAAAAGAAAAAAAAATTCAAAGGGGGGCTAATAATTCTGACTTCAACTGTAAGTATATAATAGTATGCAATATATACTTAAATATATTGCATAATGGTCCTAAAGTAAAATACAGTTCATATTACAGTTAAATACTGTGTATTTCACAAAATTTATTAACATTCATTCATTTTCCTTCGGCTTAGTCCCTTTATTCATCAGGGATTGCCACAGCGGAATGAACCGCCAACTTATCCAGCTTATGTTTTACGCAGCGGATTAAATACAAAACACACTTTTCAATCTGTGTCTGAAGTTTTTGATTATATTACATATTTTTAAAGCTTGTTTTCTCAGATTGAGTTTTTTGTGTCTCCATAAATCTCTACTTTAGCAGCATTTTATAAACCAGACTTCACAGTTATATTCACATCTATATTAGAAAGGTTTTTACTGAAGGATATGTTTATACACAATATGCATGACTGAATTCAACATACTTTACGTACTACATTACATTCTGCTTGCTGTATTATTTTCAAAACCCCTCTATAAAAATATTTAACTCTAATATTCATTCATTCATTTTCCCATCTCTGGGAAACATCCATACACACTCATACACTACGGACAATTTAGCCTACCCAATTCACAGGCGACAGCACTACCTACTGCGCCACTGCATCGCCTGATTCTAATATATCAAAAATAAAATCATTTTGAATCTGACTTCATGCTATATTTAGATTTTTGTGCTAGAAGTATATGCAAATTTGCACTTATTTAAGGAAACAAGACCTCATTTGCATATTTAAACAACATTTTTGAAAAATATCAAACAAAAATGGCTTACAATTCTTAATTCAACTGGGGAAGTGTGATGATAACTGCTTTTATTCAAATGTTTGTTATTTTATTAACTTCTGAACATCTTGTTTCCCTCTCAGTGCTGATCTGGTGCCTGTTTACTCATTTGGGGAGAATGAGGTTTACAAACAGCTGATTTTTGAAGAAGGGTCTTGGTGGCGTACAATTCAGAGGAAACTTCAGAAGATTTTAGGCTTTGCCCCTTGTTTGTTTCATGGTTGTGGACTGTTTTTCCCAGAGTCCTGGGGTCTGGTGCCTTACTGCAAACCCATCACTACTGTTGGTGAGTAACGGCATATTTGCCACCAAACTGATTTGTTATGGCCATGTTTGTTTTTTCTTAATTTTTTTTGTTAGCCCTTTAAGAAAACAAACAAACAAAAGATTTATTGATATAAAAATAAATAACTTATCTAGCAAAATAAATTATTTAAATAAATAGTATGTTATACGACTATATACAGTTGAAGTCATAATTATTAGCCCCCCTTTGATTTATTTTATTTTTTAAAAATAATTCCTAAATGATGTTTAACAGAGCAAGAAAATTTTCAAAGTATTAGAAATGTTTAGAAATGTGTTGAAAAAAATCTTCTCTCCATATAAAAAAAATAAACAGGGGGGCTTATAATTCAGGGGTGCTAATAATTCTGACTTCAACTTGTACATATTAGGGCTGCACAATATATTGTTTTAGCAACAATATCGCAATGTGTGAATCTGCAATAGTCACATCGCAGGACAGGCAATGTGGAGTCAGGATTGTAGTTGACCAGGTACAACCATTTAGAAGACATGGTCATTTTAATGTCATTTCAGTTTAACATAAAATAAAAAGTGAAAGTCTATCAATTGTGATTTTAAGGCCTCTGTAAACATTTCAAGTGAGTTTAAAGCGTTTTTAAAACAAACGAACTGTCATGTTTGTAGCTTTAACAAAGATTAATTGTACTTAATTACTTAATTAAGAATATACAGCTTTATTGTACATTTGATAATTTTATTTCTCTACCTGTATAGTTTTATAGTTACTCCTTCATTTGTATATTTGCTCTACTTTATCTCTGCTTAAAGAGTGTTTATTATATTTCATGCAAATAATCTCCCCTACAAAATCATCCCAATCAATCTAAAAGTATTAAGTTGATTAATTAAGTAATCTTGTGAAATATCGCAGTATAAATCGCAGAAAGTGAAAATAGTTTTTTCCAGTATCGTGCAGCCCTAATTTATATATGTAATGTATTTTAAAAAATACATGTTATAGCTAAAATGTTAATATTATATTATCTAATGGATCATGAAGACCTTCTTCCTAAAATAAATAATATATATATATATATATATATATATATATATATATATATATATATATATATATATATATATATATATATATATATATATATAATTATATAATAAATAACTTTAAAAAATAATAATAAAATATGTTATAACATTATTATATAACATTATGTAAAAGTTATATATAATTAATTTTATATATTTATATATATATATATATATATATATATATATATATATATATATATATATATATATATATATATATCTGTTATTAGTATGTATATAATGCATTATGTCAACAATTTGTATATATTTTAATATAATATTTAGAGCATTTAAAACCTTTACACTTATTTACATCCAGTCCTCCTAGGTTGAAACTGTCTGAAAACAGAAAGCCTAAATTTAGTGTAAATCAGTTCAAGGACAGAGTTTGTGTTTATAGAGCAGCTCTTTCAGTATACGCTCGATATCTGCTGACATCAAATCCACATCAATGGTTAAAATGTAGTCTTCTGTTGACATGATCTTTGTTTAAGTAGTGTTTAGTGTTCTGGGATGGACTTTTCTCTTTTTTTCTCTTTATCACTATATATACCTGCTGTTTCACCAAGTGTAATACTTCTGTTACAATTCTTTGTTAGAATTATTTTATAAATGAATTAGATTTATGCATTCTGTGTCTTTTTACAGCCAAAAACTATAAAATTATATAAAAATACATACAATACTAAAAAATAGAACATATTATGAATAATATATTATTAAATATATAATCATATTTATAATATATAATAAACGTATATGTATAAATATAGTATTTTTTTCTGTTTTCTTCTGCTGCTTCACCAAAGTGTAATACTTCTGTTACAATTTTTAATTGAAATTATTTTCTTAATGAATTAGATTTACGCATTTTTTACAGCAAAAAACAATAAATATCAATAAAAAATAAATAAAATAATAAAGATATTGTATAATAATATATCATATATATTTTATGATATTCATATATAATAATAATTATAATGTATAATAAACATAAATGTAAAAACAAATATTATTAATATTAATATATTGTTTAATAATAATATTAATACTACTACTACTACTACTACTACTACTACTACTACTAATAATAATAATAATAATAATGGTGGTTCATTCCGCTGTGGCTACCCCTGATTAATAAAGGGACTAAGCCGAAAAGAAAATTAATGAATAATAATAATATTCCTCAATCATTCATTTTCCTACAGCTTAGTCTCTGATTTATCAGATATCACCACAGCGGAATGAACCGCCGACTATTTCGGCATATGTTTTACACACCGGATACGCTCCCAGCCACAACCCAGTACTAGGAAAAATAATAATAATATTTTTTTCTTTTCTCCAGTTGGTGAACCTATCACTGTGCCAAAGATAGAGGAGCCGACTCAGGACGTCATAGACATGTACCACGCCATGTACATCAGGTCCCTAAAGTCTCTCTTTGACAATTACAAGACCCGCTTCGGTCTGAATGAGAGCGATACCCTTATCATTCATTGAGGAATGATGATAACTGTCCAAAGGAACACTCTGGAATATCCTTCAGCCAACTTTAATGCCCATTCAGAGAAGGTGCTGTTTCTCTTCATTCAATACTGTATCTCTACTGAAATCTGCTGCTGTGATTTCAGTCTACGTCACTTCTGCTACTTCTGCTAATTATTGCACAGACTGATGCCAAATATCCACCTTTTTCTTACACCCCATGATGCTTCGCATGAATTATGGGAGGAACTTCTGCTAAACTGTAAATAATCAGCTATTTTTTTAAGTATTTTTTATTTAAACCGTGTACAATGAGGTGTCCTCACATTACACCCATTAAATATTAAATAGGAATATTAACAAACTACTCTCAGCAAACCATGAATGACCCCAAAAACTCCACAGTAAAAAAACTTTCCACAGAAATAGTATTGACGTCTACTGAGTATTACTGTACTGTAGGGAATACAAAGAGAAAATAACCTTGAAGAACAAACCCCAGTGAATCATAAGAGCTTTGGCCACAGATATGCTTGTGATGCTAATGTTACTTTAAAATACCAAGCCTAACGTTATTATCATGAAGCATAAAAATAAAGCACAGATCTAATCTCACTCAGTTTCACTATTAATGTGGATTCTTTGTAGCACAATTGTATTATTTAAAAGTATTATTATTTTTCAGCTCAATTGAAAGGAAGTTCCTGAAACCGGGACTACAACCCATAATCTGAAATGCAATATTAATGTATGGAAAAAGGTGGATAGTCTTGATTTCACAGCTGGTGGATAATGTATGTTCTTTAATATTAGGGGTGTGTGATATTTATCGTTGATGAAAATATCTTTGTTGTTATTTTCCAGTTAGAATGGCCCCATGATGAAGTTAATGAAAGCAGAAAATATCCCTGTGTGGGTTTTAATGTTTATATGATACAGTAATGTAACATCACATAAGCAGGAGTGCCATTATTACAAATACCTGCATATAAATATTAGCATACAAATGTGATATTATACAACAGTTCAACAAATAAGAAGTTCATATTGAGTTACAATTTATACACAATTTTGAGTCAGAGCAACGCCGTTTTGTTTTCGAATTAATCTGTGAACAAACTGAGTGAGTCAGTGATTCAATGATTGTCCAAAATCGAGTAGGTGCTACATTTGTATTTCAGTTTACTTCACAACCATTTGAAAAGTATTTCAATATAGTATGAATATGAGTAGTTTGGATGGAATTTGGACGTAGTACATCCACCATTTATCATTTACACTGTTTTGATTGAACCATTTGTATCAGTGATTTAGTGAATCACTTATTAGGAACTTGTCGCCACCTACTGGCCGGTTTTATTGTAATATTTATTTATTCACTACAGTCCTAAACCACCCAAAAATATACTGTGCTAAATATTGTTTTATTATCATTATTGATAACACAGGAGAGGATTTTTTAAATACTATGAATCGCGATATACTACTTTGCTCAAATACTATACAGTATAATAGGGAAGTATGTGATTTTGGATGCACCGTTGCTTTGAGTCTTTATGAACCAGCTGTTTTGAATGAATCATTTGAATCAGTGATACAGTCAATCACACATTATGAACTTGTCACCACCTACTGGCCAGTTTTGTTGTGATATTTATTGATCCACAACAGCTTCACGGTGGCACAGTGGGTAGCACGATCGCCTCTCAGCAAGAAGGTCACTGGTTCGAGCCTCGGCTGGGTCAGTTGGCATTTCTGTGTGGAGTTTGCATGTTCTCCCCGTGTTGGTGTGGGTTTGCTCCGGGTGCTCCGGTTTCCCCCAAAGACATGCGCTATAGGTGAATGAGTTGCGTCACTTACTTCCATTCATAAATCCTCTCCTTTGATCTCATGAAATCGTAAAGGGTCAATTATATGTGCAGTTCAGAATCTTCGAATACTATGAATTGTGACATACTTGGCTCACATACTATATGGAAGGGAAGTGTGTGATTTTGGATGCACCGTTGCTTTGAGTCTTTATGATTCAGCTGTTTTGAATTAATCTTTTGAATCAGTGATTCACTGAATCACCCATTAGAAGCTTGTCGCCACCTACTGGCGGTTTTATTGTTATATTTCTTTATCCACAACAGGCCTAAAACAGCCAAAGTGCCAGCACAAAAACACGCTCTGCTAAATATTGTTTATCATTATTGATAACAGTTCCCTCCAAAAATATTGAGTTTTTTTTTATTTCACATATATTAAAAATGTAGACTTAGAACATTCCAACATTTATCAATATCACATGAACTACTTGCGTCAGTTGCGTCACTCATCCCCATTCATAAATCCTTTCCTGTGACCTCATGAAATAATAAAGTATCAATTAGATGCACAGAATGTTCGAATACTTTGAATTGCGACATACTTTACTCAAATACTATATAGGAAGGAAGTGTGCGATTCTGGATGCGCCGTTGCTTTGAGTTTTTATGATTCAGCTGTTTTGAATGAATCATTTAAATCAGTGATTTAGTAAATCACTCATTAAGATAGGATCTTGTCTCCACCTACTGGCAGTTTTATTGTGACATTTATTAATCCACAAGATGCCTAAAGCAGCCAAAGTACCAGCACAAAAACACACTCTGCCAAATATTATTCAATTGTAATTATTAAATATATATTTTATTGTCAATATCGCACACCCCTACTTGAAATATATTTACAAGTAATGTATTTAGGATTTAAATGAAATGTAGATAAAAGTAGATTTTTGTTTGCCCCCATTATATATTTTGAAATGCACAAGCAATGCAATTATTGTGTTTTGCCTCACTGAAAAGTGAAACCAAAGAGTGAATTTTGGCCTTCTAAAAACAAAGCGTGATTCAGTTGTTGTAAAAAGCCAAAGTGATTTTGACTGGATGTTTAGTTTTTAGGAAAATGATCCAATTTGATCATAACTCGAAGGTAAAAGAGAAAGTGTAAATGAAGAATATTTGTGTGATGGTATTAGCAGAATGTTAATGAATGCTGGTCATTTTTTTCTGTAAGTGTATTGATAATTTACCACAGAAGTATTAATTTTGCGTCTGTAAGTTGCACATGCAGGCTTTGTTCAGCTACTGTCAAGTAATATTTCATGTTTTTCACAGTATTTCCTTACATGACATTCAGTTGAGGCCTTATTTTTTAAATAGAATGCCAAATCAAACAAGCCTTTTTGGGTTAAATAACAAATAACCTGAAGTCAAGTGCCAAAATGTAAATATGCGATCTTATGTTTAACCTGAGAGAATCAAGTGTTGATATGTTGAATGTGTATTTAAGAGGATTCAAGAGATCTGCAGCTCTTGATTGGTGGATCATAAGCAATTACATGCTGATGTTTAACTGTGGATTATGACTTATTGTCTTAAATGTTGTGTGAATATGCAATAAACGCCGCAGTGTGTGTCTCTGATATCAGCCTTCTTTCAAATCCTGATTCTTTAAATTAAACTTTTATACATTTTCTGAATAAATGTGTATGGAAAAGTATGATGTGCTTGTCTTTTGAGTCACTGTCCTTGACACAACAGCAAATGTTTGCTTACTCTGTATATTTAAATCCAGTTTTTGATTAGATTGAGATTTTAGATTTTGACATAGATTTATGCAACAGTTACAGATTATTAGTCCAAAGTTCATGGGTCATGTAGCATATGTGTTAAAATTAATCAATAGATAAGGCTATAAAATCAAATAGCGGCTATAAAATTTAAATATGTTCAAATATACCTTTGAGAATCCAAATAAAATGCCTTTAAGACACTTAAAACAAATTAAGACAGCTTTATGTAGCTATATTCTTAGGCCTATTAACAAATCAACATGTGCTCATAGTGTGTGTACAGGAATCAATATCTGGGGCCCAGAAATAGAGGTGTAACGGAAAGCTCTTATTTGATTGGCTAATATCAGTGAGGTGGGTAAAACGGGCATGAATGAAAGATTTTTTTTTTTTTAAATGTGGGTCATTGATTGTTGACTTATGCTAAAATATTTCTTTCACAAATATCAAATTCTGTAAATAGAATTAATGTGTAACATGTATACTTAAAGATTTAATTATTTACAGATTTCATGCTGATATACAGTACATATGCAGAGTTCAAATGCTGAATTTTCTTCTACAATAAGCAGTTTTCTCTGCCTCTTATGTTTATATTCAGTTATTTCATGTTAAAATCGATGAAAATAACCCATTCTTTGCCATAAACATGAAATAACCCATTCTTTGCCATAAACATGAAATTACTGAATCAAGACATAGGAGCCTGAGAAAAATGCTAATTTTAGAAGAAAACTTCAGATGGCACTTAGAGGTTTTTGCGTCTGAACTCTTCATAAAGAACTCTTCACGCAGTATAGTGTGCAATTTTGTGATTATTATGTACTAAAATATTACAAATATTATGTTAAAATGCATATTATATTATATTACATCATTTGCAACTTTTGAAATATATATTAGATATAGAAAATAACTAATAATGATAATTATTAATTTTATTTTATATTATTTATTCAAATGATTTTATTTATTGTGTTTTTGCATATGCATTTTTTACATTTACAATTATTTTGGCAGCACATTTAGACTTCATTACACTATATTAAATTGTATTATGTAACGTCATTACAGGTTTTTTAACAAATACAGAAAAGTAAGTACACAAAAGTAAGAAAGTACAGAAAAGTAAGTACTTATACTGTATATTGCGAATTATACGTTGACAATCGGTGGGGAGGGGGGGGGGTCAAGTTTGGTAATACATGCTTAAGTGAGTCAAATTTATGAATGAATTTAAATTACATCTAATTTATTAATAAAATGTATAAATTTCAGTGTTTTGAGGGATATTTAGTAACTATTTTAGAGGTTACTGTAGGTCAAACTATACAAATTATGTGTCTAATTTGTCTTTTTTTTAGGCTATATGCAAATATAAACACCTATTTTACAAGAAACGTGTTTTGTGAATACTTGAGATGTCAATCGGTGCTCTAGAACTGCCAGTTTCAGACTGTTGAATGGTATTTTTCCTAGCATTGATTGGTGCGATTATGCATTCACAATGGTATAAACCGTTATAGGGGGGTGAGTGTATTTATATTTATATTATACATTTTTAATTGTTAATATTTAAGATACAGATCAGATATCACAGAAAGATATTTCTTACTTTTAAAGGGCTGACCCCCCATACAGGGTACATCTTGTTTTGACGTCCTTTATGGATCAAGCGTTAATTAAGGGGGTCAATCCCCGCCAAACCCCCCTGTAAATCGCAACCTGAATACAACCTATATAATGTTCATAGTATATGCATTTGTAAATATCACCATAGTTTTTCTATAACTGCACTTTATAACTTACCTATATCTTGCACTTGCTGCTATTGCACTCTTGATTAGACCTAAATTGCATGTCAATGCCTTGTACTTGTACATGTGTAATGACAACAAACCAGTTTTTTGGTCCACAAAACCCTCCTTTAAATTTTTTGAAGTAAAATATCACAAAAAATGTCCAATAATAAGTTGGTGACCAATGAAATTTGAGGTGGATGTAGGTTTGACCTTTCTTCTTGGGGCAAAAGAGCACACTGCTAGCTGAATGTGAGATAGATTTAACTATATAACATATTTAAATTGAAATATCTTTATATTAAAAATATGTGTGATGTGCATGGATATGTGAAGGAGCATATTTAATTAAGAAAAGATACTTTTTGTCATTATCTATGTACTAAAATTGTAGTTTTTGATTTGTTGCCTCAGGGCAACATTGTGCAGTTAGACCACTTAACATCCTACGGAGGGAAACGTGCAGAAATGTATAGTTATCACCATAAAATATATATGCTTTACTGTATACTATTACTCATAGGCAGTGGTGTAAAGTACTTGAGTAAATGGACTTCGTTACTTTACTTAAGTATTTTTTTGGCTACTTTGTACTTGTACTGAGTATCAAAAATATAAGCAACTTTTACTCTTTACTTGACTACATTTTTGATTGAATATATGTACTTTTTACTCCACTACATTTGAACGGATGCTTACCGTTAATCATTACATTGTGATTGTGCACGACAAGTCGGCATCTTTATCTACCACAGCTAATTTGTTGGGAGGATGAGGCGATATCGCCATTGCAGGGTGCTGAAGGTACTGTAAGCTATTTATGAGCTAAATCATGTGAACGTGAATTAGCAGCTTGCCTAATACCAGGTGTTTAATTAGCAACAGCTTGAATTTATATGTAGTTTACTAAGTTGAGAAATAACAGTGCTCCTCTTTGTTTAATTTTAATACAGAGAAAACACAATTAATCAATTGAAAAACTACTCAAAATAAAAATATTGCCCCCCTCTGATACTGAGAGATGAATCACATCAAAGTCAGCTCTGATTTTTTTTTTACTACGTTTTACTACTTTTTTTTTTTGATAAATTGTTTGTGCCTTTTTTGAACATTTGAGTTTGACTGAGACTTTTTGTTCTATTTTTTAAATATATTTTGTTCTGCCATTTTTAAACATTGAGGTGTTAAATTTAATTTATATATTAGGAAAATTAAACCTTTCTTGGTGTTCTTTGAGCCTACATTCAGTATGAGTAAAATACTTAAGTTCTTTTAAAATCGGATACTTTAATACTTTTACTCAAGTCTTATTGGAATTGGTGACTTGTAACTTGTAACGGAGTAATTTTTACAGTAAGGTATCTGTACTTTTACTCAAGTATGGTTTTCAGGTACTCTTTACACCTCTGCTCATAGGAATTGGATGTTGAAACATTTTATGCAGGTAAAGAACAAGATTGAACAGTTAGGCTCATTCCTTTCGACAGTGATCTTGAAGGCATTAGCTGTTTCCATTCAAACATGCGAATTTAACTTTCAAAAAGCCAAAGTTTAGCACAGTTTATATTTAACCCTGATTAAACAAACCTGATTAAACTAACTGAGTTCCTCAGGCTTACTTGAAACCTACAAGTAAGTGGGTTGAAGCAGGGAACAAAACTCTGCAGGGCTGCTGCCCTCCAGTAACTGAGTTTAATGTGAATCTGGATTCAGCCCACTTGATGGTCATGAATGCACAGAAAGGGAGATACAGAGTACCAGGATGCAAAGATTCATCTAAAGGAGGGTGAACAAATTCTGTCCTGGAGGGCCGGTGTCCCGCAGTTTAGTTGCCAACCTGCTACTGCAGTATGCTAGTTAGAGCTGGTTCAGGTGTGTCTAATTGAGGTTAGAGCTATACTCTGGGAGGAGCACATTTTATGACTCCTAAAACAAAAATTCATGCCATAGACGGCTAATCTAAAAAAGCTGAGGCAATGGCGCCCTCTTGTGACTTAGAGATTCTTTTTGTTTTAAATGAATATTTTATTTATTTAATTAACTACTGATACTACTACTAATAACGTAATATAAAACAATATACTCTCTAATTAGCCTGGTTATAACCATTAAAACTATTTTCTTTGTTCAGCGAACCATACTGCTTTCGTTAAAGTCTCACAGTGAACAGTCTTACATTACATTATACATTTTACGCTCGTATCAATAATATGCTCATCGTCCCCAATATTGGCAAAATAATAAAACTCGGTTTATTTTCAACAACCCGCCCGTTAAGATCACGTTACTCAAACACGTCCCCCTCACTTCCTCATATTTGCACGAACACACAGCGCAGCGTGAGTTTCTAAAGGCCTCCTTCCGCCCCTTTCACTGTGATCGACCAGCCCAACACCAATCAAACGAGACTATCCCTTAACGTCACCAAACATCTCTTTTATTGACAGCCTCCTCAGCCAATGGGCGTCACGCGAGGGTTTGGCGATCAAGGTCGCGGTAATGGCTTCCTAGGCAGGACTTACTTTGTTTATACCGCCGCTGGGACCCAAGCAGTCGTGTTTGAGCGTGCTTACAGTGCTTTTTGTTAGACGTCTGCACATTTGGGAAGCGAATTCAGACTTGGACAGCCTCCTGTTTGGTCGCCTATGGGGCTGAGCTGTGTTGACTGAATGACGGGATAGCTTGTTGTACCGTAAAAGGATGAACTCCATCGCCGGTCGGGATCTCTCGGTGTCCGCGGGATCTGTCAGCGGCAACCCCGGAGCGACATCTTCCAGAGTCCTGCATGTGGAGCTCACTTCACAACAGGTACACCAGCAGCATCATGTATTATCATTCATACGCGCGCTTATAATGTGTAAATGTGTAGCGGCTCTGCGCGTGCATGTGTCACATGTCACCTTATGATGATCATCATAACACTGGGCCTCCATGTCCAGTCCAGCTCAGGTCATTTATGAGGTTTATAATATACATTTCCCCAGCACGGTGTTAATAATAAAGCGCTGGTTTGTTTGTTTGATATACTAGTGTGGGTTTCAAGCTAATGTTTGGCTTGTTATTGCTTGGTCTTGTTGTTATGGGTGTAAAAATAAACATACATGTATAAATTAGACAACAGAGCTTAGTAATGTTTATTATTCATGTTTAAAACTCTTTGGGAAGGTGTTAGTGAGGCTGTCCTATGGAGTGAACTGCAGTTTCTTGACAGCATTGACGTGAATGGCGGTAAATGATGTCATTGATTGAGGTAAAGTTCATAATAATCATAATCATAATAATATTCATTCATTTTTCTCCAGCTTAGTCCTTTATTCGTCAGGGTCGCCACAGCGGAATGAACCACCAACTTATCCAGCATATGTTTTACATAGCGGATGCCCTTTCAGCTGCAACCAAGTAGTGGGAAACATCCATACACACTCATTCACACACACACACACACACTCACACTCATACCCTACGGACAATTTAGTTTATCCAATACACCCGTAGCGCATGTCTTTGGACTGTGAGGGAAACCGGAGCACCTGGAGGAAACCCATGCCAACATGGAGAGAACATACAAACTACACACATAAATGCCAACTGACCCAGCCGGGACTCGAACCAGTGACCTTCTTGCTGTGAAGCGACAGTGCTAGCCACAAAGCGTCGCCCCTCCCTAATAATATACTTTCAGAATATTCAGCTTATTCTAAATAGTGAAATCATATTAGCACATTAGCCAATGACTATCAAACATTTGACGAACATACAACATTGTTCACAATCAAAGAAATAGTTGCTTTCAAGTCATACTTACTCGAGATTTTCAGACCAAATATTCAAAGTACCATGGTAAACAATATAGGGAGCATGTCACAAGTTATCACTGATCAAATGTGTAAATATAAAACCAACTTTATCTCAGTACGTCATTGTTACACTGCTTGAGGGTTTGCAAAACTAATTAAAATACAATTTAAAAAGACAACAAGTTGTGAATGTTTGGTTCCTCTGGTTTCATCCCACAGTTTTGTAACTTCATTGTTAAATGTTTTATTAAAAATGGTGCTCTTTATGCACAATCACTCTTTACATTCAGGTTTCATTAATGTTTATGTATTTACTAATATGAACTAGGGTTGCACAGTTTACCGGTACTATGGTAGTATCGTGATACTATGGCTCCAAAATACTGGCGGTGCCACTTTAATTTGTAAACGGTAGTATCGTCATTAATGGTTTATCTACTACAATAGATAATGCTGCATGTGGAAAAGTCACTAAAATGCTCACACGTTTGTGCAACAATAAACCATTTTATTTTAATAGTCTGTGGAGCACTTTAAGGTTGCAAAACTGTGTAGAATTTGCAGCTTTTATGGTAGCCTAGTGAACGCTTTCTGATGCTTCAGTTCGAATGCACATCTGAATCAGTTCATTTCTGTTCCTGTTAATATGATTTAGTAGCTACAACAACCATGCCAATCTCTTAAAAAGAACGTCTCACAAAGTGAAATGTTGAATTACTTTGGATTGTTACCTGATAAGACTGGGGAAAAAAAATAGATAAAAAACAAAAACAAAATAGCAACAGGAAACATTAAAACAATTTTTTGACTACTTCCTATAGCCTAAATTTGTTGGAAAAAATTTTCATTTGGTATAATTTTTATCTTTATTTAAATGTATTTTTTGTTGGTCAGTTATCTACAAAATAAAAAAAAAATAATAATAAATATATTTTAAATGAAGTGGTGCAAAAATAATACTTTTTGGCCTTAAGGGAGTTATGAATTAAATTAGACCTATTATAACATGTAAAATATAGTATTTCTGACATTTTTCTTTATAATTTGAGTTATGAATTACAGTCTCACAATATTACTTGGAAAAAAATCTGTCATGGTTTTCAAATTCAAACAATTATATTTAATTGACCACACAAGTGACAATTTTACATCTGTCACATCTGGGCGATATTGCAAAAATAATTATCACAATATCATGTTTCATATTTCATTCGATATCAATAATTATTAAATATTTTTTAACAACACATTTAGGAATATAATGATTTTTTTTTTTGACCACTTTATTTGAATTTACCAACACTACGAAGGCAAATAGTTTTAATAGTCAAAACTAAAATATTTAAAATAAATATCTGATCTCTTTATAATGAAATAAACATAAGTGTTAAAGAGACTCTTAAACTTGATCAATAAAATGTTTCAAAGTGTGTTTTGAAAGAAAAGAAACCAAAAAGCCACTATGGCGACCTCCTTACATCCATTTTTATTTACAATCTCCTCACTGCTGCTATACGGCACTCATTTTCGTGTGTGTTGTTATTCTGATCTAAAGTGACAAGTGCGAGAGGAGGTTTTTCATCTGGGAGCGCCTGGAAAATGTGTGCATCACATGTGCGCCGCTTGCGTCACTCCCATGTGCCCATCGTGAAGTAGCGCACCTCAATTGGAAATGACAAACTTACACCCTAAGCCCATTGACATTCCTTCCAAGGCCTGCGCTTGGAAACCACATTTTAATAAAACTATAGTGCTTCATACTGGAACTTCATACTGAACTTTTTTTTTTATTGTTATTGACAATGGTGTTCGGTCAATAAATTAGAGCCCTGCATTTGAGCCCGAGCCCGTCGGGCCCCGAATTTTTTATGCCCCTAGGGCCGAGCATTGGGCCAATTTTCACGTCCTAGCTAGCATGCATATCGAGCTTCGGGCCTGCATTATAAAAAAACTTAAAAAAAAAGTTTAATGACATTTAATTTGTGCTTTCCAGAAGCGCCAGTGATGCCTTGCACATAGAGATTTCCAGCCACGTGAAACTGTGAAAAACACTAGAGGAAAGGCTAACTTCTGGTCAACTTTTCAAATAGTGACAACTTTAAATGATGTGCAAACTGGTTATGCATAATGCACAACTTGTAAGTCCAGGGGTGCCTGCAGGATTTTATTCCAAGGTACGCACTGGGTTAAATTGAGTAAACTCACTGTGGACAACATACCGCGTGGATATCGATGTTACTTAAACTAAATCTTACATTTTAAAAAACAAATAAAAAAATCTCCAAAACATTATTATTTATAAATTATAATTATAAAAAAAAAAAAAAAAAACGAAACCAAAAAACATAAACTTTCTATTAAATACAAATCTGGTCTATTTTAATAGCTGTAACAGTATAAGCTGTTTGGCATAAAAAAAAAGGGCTTCGGGTCAGACTCGGGCCAAAAGTTTTAATGAGCTGTTGGACAAGGGCCGGGCTACAGCCTGTGTGTCTCGGGCCAGGCCCAGGCAAGGGCTAAGGGCGTACTCACACTATGCTATCCGAACTGTGCCTAGGCCAATTTCCTGGATCGTTTGAGAAGTGTGAGTGCTCTGAATCAGGCTCAGGCACGGTTCACTTGGCCGGCCCTGGCCCGGTTGGAAGAGGTGGGCCTGAGCGCGGTTCACTTGGGCTCAGGCGCGGTACGCTTACAGTGTGAGTGCAAGCGTGCCTGAGCCCGAAACTGAAAGCGAGACGTGACTTTTAAGGGACTGTTTGATATTGATTAATTAATCATTCGTACTGTTCAATGAACGCAAACTGTCGTAGTTTATTATAGACGCAAACCCCTCACTACACGACAGCTGCACCTTCAGAAAACCTCCTAATTCCTGCAGCACGAGGACTTTATTATTAGTTATGAGCGTCAAAAGGGGCAGATCTGTTCAACGAAATATTTGACTGCGTGTCACCGCACATCAAACGACTTTAAACAATATAACTAAAGAAATCTCCACTGTTTTGAGCGAGAGCGCTTACTGAACAGCGCATCATTGATGACGTAAACGTGCCCAGGCCAGAATGTAATGTCAGTGTGGGCCGTCAGGGGAGACGGGAGTGGGGACAAGCGTGCTTTGGCCCAGTTCAAGGCAACTGTACATAGTGTGAGTACACCCTTAGATTTAAGGCCTGTGCCGGGCACTACAATAAATACCGATACCGATTTTATCACCCAGCCCTAGTCAAATCTATAACGGAGAGGTGATGCATGCATAATAAAGCTTTTTCCTCATAAACGCAAAAATATGAAGAAAGAGAGCCGACTCCTATCCTTTTGATAAGCATTGCTTATTTTGGGTTGTGCTGTTTAATTCACAGAATTTCTTTGTTGTATATTGTAAACTCGCAACCTTTTTTGGTCACATCTATAATACATGTTTATTTGTCTTGTAATATAATATATTTTCTTTAATATATCAAAAATGTTTATAGATTATTATTCTGATCCCATAACTCTGTGGTTAGTTGTTTTGGCAAATATAAACGGACGTTTCAATATAATGCTTACATATACTTTCTTTGTGAATTTGTTTTATTTTTTTACTTCAATTTCATTATTTATTTATACATTTTTTACTTTATTAAATCTTTGCAATCTTTGCAAGTACAGCTTTTGAAACGTAGCATTTCAGGCAGACCTTGCATATACTGTAGTTGATGTAATACTTGAGATTGGCGTTAGAGAGTGGATGTGATTTTGTGTGTGTTGTAACAATTGCAATGTGCACATGCATGCCCTGAATCTGTCCTAACCGAAAGCGTAGACTTCAGTTATGTCCTGCAGCAGTCGTCTGTTAAATCACATCACTGATTTTTGGGAAGTGTTTTGGGGATCGCAGGTTTTCCTGTTATGCAGTGTCTGTTGATGACTTGGCGTTTTCTATGGAGAAATGTTGGCTTACTTGATGCTGCAAACATTATGCTGGAGATGTGTTGTGTCATGCCTTTATGTAAACAGCAGGAATGCACCTTGAATTTGCATGATATTATATAGATACAAGTAGGGCTGCACAATAGATCCCAACATTATCGTGTTATCGTGTTAATAGTATATGCAATATATGCATCGTAAATTAAATTTATTTTATGCACCTGTCTACATTATCTAAATTAGATCATAAGGGGCCTTAATATGTTCATCCCCACCTCCCCATATACAGTTGCTGTTTTGGTATTGGCTGGAGCTGAAAATAAATACTGGTAAATAATGGCGGGAGTCGAGACAAGAGAGAAAAAAATGACAACAGCCATTCAGAGTCAGTATATCTGCGCAGGTTTTCACGCATTCATAGTGTTTTAAAGACTAAATGTTTGCACAATGTTTTTTAGTCTGAATTAATCTTAGAATTTAGAAGTAAAAATATATTTTACGTCTTTATCTGTAATTAAATAAATGATTTAAAAACATGGCTAATATTTTCAAGAGAAATGTTATATTGTAATAAATCGCAGTACTCATCAGCAATATTGCATATTGCATATCTTTCCAGTACCGTGCAGCCTTATATACAAGTTATTTTGTTTATAATGAAATAATTTTTATGTTTATGTCATTCTTTAAATGTTTATTATTTAATGTAATGTTTAAAATACAGTTAATACATTATGTATTGTTGTTTTATATAAAATGTTTACGGGTATAAACTGCAGTAGTTTATATTATGTTGTGTGCGATGTAGTAGGACTTGGCGATATGACAAAAATCTCATATCACCATATGTCATCTCATATTATGATAACAATAAATATATATATATATATATATGATATACTACCGTTTCTGTTAGGGATGTAACGTTCACCTGACTCACGATTCGATATGATTCACGATACTAATCTTACGAGTTACGATTTAGTCACGTTTTTTTTAACAAAATTATTTGAAACAAATTTAAAATAAAGAGCCCTTCAATTTTTTTTCTTAAATGCTGCACATCTTTTGCAAAATATGATATATATTTTCTGCCATAACTAAATTGCTATTTTAAAAACAAATTTATAAAAAAAGAATAATACAAACTAATGAAGACTCGTTAATACAAACAAACTGTGACTGTGCTGGGATTTTACATATATTTTTTTAAATAAATATCAGCATATCTCTGTTTTCTGGCATAAGCTGAGATCTTTGCACATTTACAATGAAAAAACGGTTTCACTGGTGACTGAAATGGCTGGTATTGAGAGGAAAGCCTTTTCTAAACCAGAGAGCAGTGTATAGAGGTAGTCAATAGGCCCTCTGATCCAGATAAGTAATCTAATACCTGGTTCTGTAACAGAACAGCTTTCTCTTTCAGTCTGAAAGACATCTTCACACTTTCACTATGAAAATGCGTGTGTGTGATCTCCATAGCGCTCGTAGGAGAAAGCGGAGCTGCAAATCATCCGGTCAGCGTGGTTTGGCTTATTAATAGTTTTTTGCGTATAGACATCTGTGACAGTAGATTTCACTGCATCATATTTGTTGTTCTGTTAGTGTAAGTAAACCTCTTTACGCACTATTTGCACACAGTTTATTGTTTTTGTCTGGTGCACTTTGCTTGCCCCTGATGTGCAGGTAAAACGAGCTTGCGCCTGTATACACAGAGCCCCCTCTGTTCAAAAAATGTATCTTTTTTTTTTAAACACCATTTTAAGGTCAAAATTATTAGCCCCTTTAAGTTATATTTTTTTTCGATAGTTTACAGAACAAACCATCATTATACAATAACTTGCCTAATTACTCTAATCTGCCTAGTTAATCTAATTAACCTAGTTAAACCTTTAAATGTCACTTTAAGCTGTATAGAAGTGTCTTGAAAAATATCTAGTAAAATATTATTTACTGTCATCATGACAAAGATAAAATAAATCAGTGATTAGAAATGAGTTATTAAAACTATTGTGATTAGAAATGTTAAAAAAAATCTTCTCTTCGTTAAATTGGGGGAAAAAATAAACGGGGCTAATAATTCAGGGGGGCTAATAATTCTGACTTCAACTGTATATCTTACAATGGCTTTTGCCAAAGCAGCTATTTATGCTTTACTGCTACCTCTTACCTTTTTGTTTGTGTTCAGGCACAGGCTTATTGTTGAGAGCTTCTTATTGGACAAATATCTGTGTTGTGCAGGATGAGTCATCAATATATTTTGTATATTTACAGACTGTACATTTTAACTGCAAATACACGATACTACTGTCATATATTTAGCTTGTCTATTAATATATTTAAAGTGTAGTTTATTTTTGTTATGCACAGCTGAATTTTTTTTCCAGCATCATTACTCATCATTCATTCATTCATTCATTTTCCTTCGGCTTAGTCTCTGATTTATCAGAGGTCGCCACAGCGGAATGAACCGCCAGCTGTTCCAGCATGTATTTTACGCAACGTATGCCCTTCCACCAGCAACCCAGTACTGGGAAACACCCATACACTCTCGCATTCACACATACACTCATACACTACGGCCAATTTAGTTCATCCAATTCACCTATAGTGCATGTCTTTGGACTGTGAGGGAAACCGGAGCACCGGGAGGAATCCCACATGAACACGGGGAGAACATGCAAACTCCACATAGAAATGCCAGCTGGCCCAGCCGGGACTTGAACCAGTGACTTTCTTGCTGTGAGGCGACAGTGCTAACCACTGAGCCACCGTGCCGCCATGCATTACTCAATATTTGTTTCTGGATTCTTTGAAGAATAGAAAGTTCAGAAATACAGCGTCATTTAAAATAGACTTGAATGGTTTAAAACTGCTTGAATGTTTAAATGGGTGAAATTTTAAATCAAGTGCAAATATGAGGATTATTTTTCAGTTCAATTTTATTCATATTGTATTTTAAAACAACAATGTTGACCAAAGTGCTAAAAATAAAGGGTAAAATAAACATAATAAAAAATAGAAATAGAATACAAAATAGAAAGCTTTAATCACACAATTCTGATATTCTGCAAATCTTGCTTGAAAAAAAAAACGTAGAATTACTTGGCAAACTTAGAATTGCAAGAGCCTAAAAGCTTGCAAAACTTACAATTCAGACTTATCGTTCCTCTGAAATGTCAAATTGTGAAATAACATCCCAACTCACAATTACAGGGACAAATGTCAGATGCATCTTGTGGTAGAAGTGGGGTTCAATAAGTATACACTAAAAAAAATGCAGACTTCCACACAATTCATTCATCTAAACACAAATTGATTAGGTTAACTTAATTGTTCTTTCAAATTTAAGTGGGTTGAACATAAAACAATTGAGTTATCCCAAAAAATTGCAATAGTTGTGATTATTTAGCTCATTATAAATAAGTACTTTGACCAAGCAAGCAGCAATTTTTTAAGTGTATGACAAACTTTCATTTGTAACGGTTAATCTTTGCAGTCTATCCTGAGGTCACACGCCTGCCTAACTGTGTGGCCAATGGATCAGCTCCGATCTTATGCTGCAGATTAACTACAGTCTGTTTCAAACCTTGAGCTAGACTGGAGTTGAAAGCCATCAAAGCTCCACTTTAGATATTATGGATGTGATATTTTAGCTGTCATGGTGCTAATATTCTGTTCTGCTTCTGGTTAAAATAGAAGGTGCCATTACCAAAAAAAAAAAAAAAGCTGTGATGTGAAACCAAATGTGAAGTCCCCATCATCACATGACATATGCTTGACAGAGCTTGTAACACCTGTCTGAATTATTTTACTGGGAGTGATTATGACAGCGGTTTCTTTGGCAGTCACTTGTGACACTCTACTTTTATGAGTCTGAAAGGAGGATTATGGACCATAGATGACTTCTAGCTAACCATTAAATGCCGTTCATTTTCAATAAAGAAAGAAGAGTTGTTTTGTTTTTGGTTCAGAGTGATATTATTCATTGACTTAAGGGTGAATTCATGCCTAATTTGGTGTTTTGGCTTCATTTAGTTGTTTGAAATGCCTAATAAGGGATAATTTATCATATGCTAGCTATGCTTTGTTTGTTCCTGTGCTAGTTAAGTAGCCTGTTAACCTACTAACCTTCACTACTCAATCTCTATGGGACTGAATATACTCGAATGTTCCACAGAGTTTTTTTGTTTGTCTGAAATGAGACAGAAATGGGGGTAAAAACTGAACAAAGTGTGGTGTTGTTCCTGCAGCTTCAATAATCCTGTGGGGCATCCCATGACTTAGATTTAGTATTTAATTAATGCCTCACGGGCGGCGCTGGAAACTCTCTGTGGCTGGTCGTGATGAAAGCTGGTCAGGTGAAGACTTTAGTGTGCTGAAGTCTTGTAGATGAAGTGTTTCATTGAAACGGCGGTGGCTTTGTGCCTTAAATCTGGATCTTGTTTTCTCTTCATCTCATGTTCTAGAGAGTTGCTATTTCTGCATTTATTTATTTCAATAAAGTCAATGGGTTTCTTGTACAGACTTCGGATTCTTTCACTTCATAAGACCTTAATATATCTTTAGGAGCCACAAGTAGACATTAGTACATCAGTAGTAATGTTTTTACTGTGTTTGTTTGTATTCTGACTAAAGACAATTGCAATTAATTAAAGGCGATTGTTGCGCATTTGGGCGAGACGGTGGTTTTCCTCACAGCAAGAACGTCGCTGGTTTGAGTCCCGGCTGGGCCAGTTGGCATTTCTGTTTGGAGTTTGCATGTTCTTCCCATGTTCATATGGGTTTCCTCCGGGTGTTTCCCCCACAGTCCAAAGACATGCGCTATAGGTGAATTGGATGAACTAAATTGGCCATAGAGTATGAGTGTATGTGAATGTGAGAGTGTATTGGTGTTTGCCAGTACTGGGTTGTGGCTGCAAGGGCATTCACTGCGTAAAACATATGCTGGAATAGTTGTTGGTTGATTCCGCTGTGGTGACCCCTGATAAATAAGGGACTAAGCCAAAGGAAAATTAATGAATGTTGCGCATTTTGTCAGTAAATCCAGCTCTGTAATCAGCAGGAGCTCTTGCTTTCAGATGGAGCATCATTTACTACAAGGATTCCTAGTTCACTGACAAGCTACGCAATATTATATTTATAATCAAGGTTATTTAATCAGGCGATAGTGAAATACAAGATAATTTTTCTGCAATCATGACAGTTGTTTTTAACGGTTCTCTGTTAACTAAGACTCTGTGTTGCTGCTGCATGTGAATTAGAGGTGTGAACCTACACTGGTCTCACAGTTCGTTTCGGTTACGATTATCATGCCATCAATTAGGTTCAGTTCGATATCTCGGTGCATCACGGCTCATTGACGATGCTTTCCATACACTGTTTTATATTTTCTTCTCAGCACAACAATTCTTGTATTAAAATGTATAAATATTTTTATATTTATATACTATTTGTAATACAATTTTGTACTTTAATACAAACAGTGAGATATATGAACTGTACCTTTAAACAACACGAGCATTTATAGCAAATAAACAAATATAAATATCCCGCTTGCTTTGAGTCTTGTCTAGCAAGTTCTTTCTTACACCTCTATGATTGGTCACACGCTCAACAGGGCTGGGATTGGCTCTTACACGCTGGCGCTCTTCACAGATGAAGAGTGAGTGACACTGATAAACGGCAGCGGCGATAACAGCTGATCCATGATGGACACCGTGTAGAAAACTCTGCAGACACGCGCTCGTGTCTGTATCCAGAAGTATCGCTGTAACGGCCGAGAGGAGAGGAAAAGTGACGCCAGCAGGTCAAATGGACCCCAGTGAGAGAGTGTGAGAGAGAGAGATGGAGTACTTTCATTCTCTCAATCGCAGTGAAACAGGGGCTTCTGCTGTAAGTGTCAGTGAAACAGTGTCCAGCAAACACACACGCAGTGAAATTGTGCAACGTTTCAGTGTCGTTTTTAAGTTGTTGGAGCGTTGTAAATACTTGCGCTCGCCTCCCTCGCCATAGTAAGCTACAGCGACATAGCGCATATGAGATAAATGACGTCAGTTCATAAAAACCGGTTATGATTATTACTGAACCGATACCGAATTGTCCATGTCTGCAATCTTTGTGCACCGAAGAAACAATTAATTTTGACACCCCTAATGTGAATACGTGTGAAAACATCACATTTAAAACATGCTTTTACTTTATTTACTATATTTATTTTTTATTACTTCAGTTTAATCCTTTCATAGTTGTGTGATTAGTAGTCAAGTTGAATCAATGAAAGCAGTTACATTTTATGTTTATTGAACAATCGCTATGGGGATTTTCTCTGTTTCTTCTTGGGTGTTTGGAGTTTCTGCAAATGAGAGCATCCTTTGGTGTGCACAGGATATTTACTACTGATTACATAGCTGTATACTTCTCTTACAAGATGTGCAAGACAATTTCAGGTTTTGATGTATTGATTTATGATTGCGATTTTAATTTTGATTGATCACGCAGACCTACTCTCAAATTCCTGTAGCTGCTGATCCATAACTTCGTTTAAAGGTGCTGTATGGAAGTTTTTGACTCCTCTAAATCATATAAATATCATATGTTTGCAAATATTTAAGAAACCTGCTAAGTGAACATATTTGTTATTCTGAAAAACAGTACTAAAGTCAGTTATTCTGCTTTGAAACTGTGTGTTCCTTGCCGGAATGTCTGTTGTTGTTTTAGTCTCTCTAACCCGCCCACTGCCAGCTTGCTCAATTATAATTCAACACCCTGGCTTGCCTTGGTGGAAAATATAGTGCATTTCATTTGTCATGAAAGCTGCATCAATGTAAAAATAAAATCCTTTTATCGTGTGACATCGCTTGTAGCTGATATGGTGTAGGCTCAATTGTCAGGCACACTCACTCCTGTTGGTTTTGTCAATCTGACAACCCGCGCTTGTGTTGAGTCATCGGAGAAGGGGTTGGGTGAAAAAGTGTTTTGATTTTGGAATGCAATACCTAGTTCAACCACTGGGTATCAATCTTGCATATTGCACCATTTAAAATTCTTCTTTAATACAGGGTTTCCGCGGGGTCTTAAAAAGGCTAAAATTTATGTGTTTGTGGACGTTCGCTTTGGGTGCGCTCGACATGATTTCGGCTGGCGGAGCTCACGTTATGTTTTGAGACTTGAGTGAACCGTTCGTGCGGCGCCACATTTGATTTGAGTTGAATATGAAACACTTTGAAGAGATTTTGTCTGCAACGGGTACGACTGTACACGCATCTTCTTTATAATCTGTCCATACATGATCATAGAGATAACCAGATGACCAATAATTCGTGGCTAGAAATGGCAACAGCCGTGGGAAAGGAGAAAACTTTTTGTAAAAGTTTGGAAGAACCTGAGGGATAAGTTTGTTAAAACAAAAAAAGAGTCCATGGCAAAATGGAGACGCAAGTGGTTTTAATATTACAGAATATGTTTTTCCACCATGCATAGGTTTTACACTGACGTATATTACAATTTTGAATTTAAAACAATTTACAAGTTACAAAATAAAATTAAGTAACAAATTATGTCTTTGATACAGATGAAGTCAGAATTATTAGCACCCCCTTTGAAATTTTCTTTCTTTTTAAATATTTCACAAATGATGTTTAAAAGAGCAAGGAAATTTTCACAGTATGTCTGATATTTTTTCTTCTGGAGAAAGACTTATTTGTTTTATTTCGGCTAGAATAAAAGCAGTTTTTAATTTTTTAAAAACTGTTTTAAGGTCAAAATTATTAGCCTGTTTAAGCTATATATTTTTTTCGATAGTCTACAGAACAAACCATTGGTATACAATAACTTGCCTAATTACCATAACCTACCTAGTTAACCTAATTAACCTAGTTAAGCTGTTAAATGTCACTTTAAGCTGTATAGAAATGTTTTGAAACATATCTAGTAAAATATTATTCACTGTCATCATGGTAAAAATAAAATAAATCAGTTATTAGAGATGAGTTATTAAAACTATTTTGTTTTAATTACTAAATATAACTAAATATATATAATGTATGTTTGAGTGTTGTTGAGATATTTAAAATAAGTCGTGTGACCGTAGCACTTAAAAGAAACTTTAGACGCACCTGATCACTGTTACCCTGATGAAGACAGTTCTCTGCCGAAAGGCGTTGGTTTTTATTAGGAATTGGCCATGTGAATAAAGGCTTTTTAAATTTTTCACATTTTTGGAGTGCCTTGGTCTGATTTTTGTTGTTTGTTTTTGATGAATGCCTCACCCAAAGAGCACCGACAAAATACTTGAGCTACCCCTAAGCGCTTTTTGTCTGTTTTTGGATGTTTAGAAATGTGTTGAGAAAAATCTCTCCGTTAAACAGAAAAAAAAAATAATAAACAGGGGGGCTAATAATTCTGACTGTAGTCAGAATCAGTTTACAATATATTGATGCACAATTTCTAGGCTTTATTGGTGATAATGGTCATGAATGTTGGTCCATTATTGCTTTTTTAGCTTATAAGTGGAGGACAGAAACTAGCCAGACAGTACAGTAATGTGTGAATTGTTGAGTGGGCAAAACGTCAGTATTTTTAGTAAGTGTACTTCTTTTTTGTTTTTATTCTTGCCATAATAAAAAATATAATTGTAGAGCAACCCAAGTTCTGTTGCCATTTAATATTTACCTTTAATAGGTAGAACTGTCTGAGATATAAACAAAAGCAAGTGATGCATCATTTAGATTTATACAAATCTTTATAATAAATAATAAAAATAATAAAAACAATTATCTTGAATGATATTAATGATATGACCTAGTTCTGGAAACTTTTTACTTCTCTGTTTATCCGTCTGATTTTACTGTCTGTTTCTTTTGACTGCCCCCTGTCATTTAAAAGAATATCTCAATGGCGAACGCATCAAAGTATAAAAGCCTCGTCCGTTTCGTGAGGTGCGCGATGTGGCGCCAGGCGAAAGTAATAATCAGACTTAAGATGTTTGTTTGTTTTTTTTTTTCTGTAGTTCAATGGTGCTTCTGACCTGTCTTTAGTACTGTTCAATTTGAATACATTTATTTTACCACTAATTTTGTGATTTTTGCATTTTCTCTTTATCCGTGTTTTTGATATTGTGGTATAGGTCTTAAATTTAATACTTAATAGTCTTAAAAAGTCTTAAATTTGACATTATGATATCTGCAGAAACCCTGTTAATAGTAGGTTTTAGAAAAAAAATACTTTGGATGTCCTGAGTGAGGATGATAGATTAACTGCACATTTTCCTTTTTTGGTGAACTGTCATTTTAAAAGCCTGCAAAACCATCTGCATGAAAGTCTGTGTGAAATCAAACTTTTTCTTTTGCTAGCGCACATTGTTATTCTTAAGGTGAACAATCCAACATAAAGATGACTAAATCCACTGAAATATAATGCTTGTTTTGGTAATCTTCAGTCAAAATCTGATCATGTCCTTTCGCATTTGTAGTGGCGATCCTTCTCTGTTGATGTCAGTTTGGCGGCTTCACCCACTATTTGCTTAACCACGTCCCTCTTACCATTAGTTTGCTATTAGGGAATGATGTGCAAAAAGAAAGCCCCTCCCCCTTTGCAATATTCCATTTCAGTTGGAAATGCATCAACAAACTGAAATAAAACTTCTTGTTCATGCAGACTGTATAGAACGTTTTAGGTCAAGTGCACCCCACGTGAAGTGGTCAACAATGTAAACAAAAACAAATTGACTTGTAAAGTAAACATCTCCTTGCCTAGCAACTATTTTCCCTTGGCTTCTTCAGAGTGGTGGATTTGTGCCTGATGTGCAGCATGTGTGATGTCATGTTTCGGTCTGAAGGACTTGGCTTTATAGTGATGCGAGACTCACAATGATGTTTTGTGTTTTTGTGTCTGCTCCCGCTCACTGTCAGTTGTAAACTACAAAACACTCATTCAGATTTTATGATGTACATGATCTCATAATTCAAAGTCTAGGAGAAAAAAACTTATAAAACCTAAATGCATTGCTTCTGAATATAAAATTTTACTGCTTGTTTTTCTCACATGGGATTGGCTGAAAATGCCTGATTTGCATAAGCAGACCTGTTAATTCTCAGGTTTTAAGAGTAAAGTTTTAACATGTCATTTTTAAAGCATTAAAATCATATTTTTCCATCTCTCACTAATCCTCTTTCTTTTGTCCCAACAGAGGCGTTTGCGTCACTTGCGGAGCATAGCAGCCCGTAACATTGTGAACAAGAATGGCTCTCCTCTGCTTGACACTTACTTCACCCTCCACCTCTGCCAGGATGATCAGATATCACGAGGTGACTGATGCCACTCTCTATTGTTCCAATAATTTACTGCTTAAAGTTGCAGTGCCAGTGATGTAATTTCTGTGACCCATGCAAAATTAACTAAATATTTTTAAACTCTGTCTTCCATTAGTCATTCAGGAAAATGGCCCCGCCTCCAAACTCACCCTACAGGTTGAGCTGTTGTTGGGCTGGTCAATTCACTCAAATAAACAGTGCAGTGTTTTGATTCTGTCTTAAGCCCTGGTCAGAATACACAATTTTTTTGTGACTATGTCAGATTATGCAAATTTATTTTTATTTATTTTTAATTTTTTATTTAATTTAATTTAATTTTTTTTCTTGATAAAATTTTGACTTGTCGTGGGTAACAAATGTGCCAGACTACACATTCCTTCACAATTAGTCATCTGTTTTTACTATTAATGACAAATTTGAATAAGCAGGAAATGCTTTTGCAATCTATTCTGCATATTTGTGCCAGTCTGTAAGATAAAATTGCTTTAAACATCTTAATATTTTAGAAAAGGTAGTTAAAGTTTGCATAACCAATGATTGATCTTATCCACCCGTGACCCACCCATAAGTAAATATGCAGCCTATTTTTTGATTACCTGACCGGTGCAATAACGGCAGCATCCACTGATATAACCGAGAAATGATTTGCTCCTATTGCACAGTCACCCACGTGAAAAAAATTAATAATGCTAGACTTTCTGTGATGGTGTCGTGAGGCGTCGCCGGAATGGTATCGGTTGTCGTGAAATATGCCACATTACACTTGACGAAATGATTGAATCTCTTGTCACAATGCCTATTTGTCGTTTACGAATCCCCACAACACCTTACGTCAAGGAAATCGTGCCAAAATCGTGTGATCTGACTGGGGTTTAAGTGTTTACACTTTACAAGACAACTAACCCACTATATTTAATTGGTCAACAGCAGCCAGTGCTGTACTTTTGGTTTGCATGACTGGTTGGCTTTGCGAGAATGCCGTGGCAGTATACCGATAATTAGGCCTGTCACGATATCTATTTTTTTGTTGTACGATATATTGCACCAAAAATATTGTGATAACCAATATTATTGTCCTTTTAAGGCCATTTTTGTGACTTATTATATAATGCCAGAATGACAACATATAATATCATCATGATACAAGTACACTCTTTCTTAAGAATAAAATATGATGCGTTTATTGGAAGTTTAATTTAATTAGTCATTTTAACAATTTAATAATTAGGAATTGGAATCAGAATGTGAAAACTCATATCCTAAATAAATAATAATAAATGTTAACAAAAAAGTGCAAGGTAAAAAAGTAACAGAAGCTGTGATTGTCAGGCACCCACATGAAAATATACTAAAGTAATTTATAGTAAGTACTAAAGTGTTTTTTAACCATACTGACACTGATACCTCCAATAGAGATACAGATGTTGCACAATCAGCTAAAGTGTTGCAATATTTATCGTCCATACATAAAAACTATTTCTAGCATCACCAAAAATGATTGAGGTCATGTCCATGTGTTGTGTGATATATCAATACATTGATTATTGTGATAGGCCTACCGATAATCCCACCTACAGTACTTTAAGTAGTACTGAACTGCTGTTGAAATGCAAACCGAGCCCAGCAGAACTGAACTGAAGTGAGCTGTGCCTAATCATTCTGTTTCTAGTGTTTGTTCAATTTATTTTTCACAAAGTAGCTTTAATTTTTTAAAAACTAACCATGAAACATTTGCAAACTCTTTTAAAATATATTTTCTAAATTTAGACTTTAACCCCTAGGGGTCGAAGACCGTGTCTTTTCCTGATAACGGCGACAAGAACTTAAATTACACTTTCAGTTTTGATCGTACAGATAAGAGCAATACATCAATCGAATCTGTCAGGTGTCTACTTTTTTGTGTACACTCACAATAATAATAATAAAATAATTTATGAAATATTGTTTAATAAAGTAATCAGTATGAAATCTACACTTTGTCTAGTTTCTCGGTCTGAGCTCATTATTTTTAATGCGACCGCGCCCACGAGGCTTTGTTATTACAATCGTCCACGTTAGACTCGCGCGACATTTAAACTGTGGTCAGAAAAAACTGCGGAATCTCCACGAATGCATGAGACATACCTGCATAAAGCTTGGAAGGTGCACTTTCCACCTCATTTTTACAACAAATGTTGTTTCGCTAGGTAATCCATACAATCCTCCCGGCGAAGTGCACGTGCTTCCTGTGTCCGCCTTTAATACAAGCGATGGCGCTAGCTGCCTGAACTCGTGCATGCCCACAAACAAAAACAGTGCACTGGCTAGAAAGGTCATTTCATTTTCATTCTCAGGATTGAATTGAAATTATGACCCATTTAACCTCACGGTGGACCACCTTGATCTAATGGTACTTTATTAAGAACGTGACGCATGTTATGTGTTATTTAATTTTTTATTTATTTATTTATTTATTTATTTATTTATTCGTAGTTAAACCAGTTTAGACAGAGTTAACTAAGGCTGCAATTATTTAGGAAAAAAATATATAAAATGTCTTAAAATATTATTATAAATCAAAGTAATAGTTTTTTATGTTTAAAATATTATTTATTATGTTTAAAGTTTAAAGGGACTAAGCCGAAAAGAAAATGAATGAATAATTGTTTAAAGTTTTTGTCATTACGCTACTTTAGTGTCTCAGAGTCATTCAGAAATTTTTATTAAATGCTGGATTAATGCACAAGAAAGTTTTTGTTGCAACAGTTTTGCAAACACGTTTTACACCATTTCAAATATATATTTTTGTGCGTGCTGTTTAAGTGCACATACAGCGCTCAGTGTAATTGAGTACAGCCCGTTTTGAAAATGAAAATTTTGATCCATTTTTTTTAGTGAATGTAGGCAATGTATTTTGGTGCATTTGAACAAAACCGATTTAGTCACCAAATATCTTTAGAAATTGAAAGATAATACAGTTAAATTCAAACAAAACATTGCAAAAAAAAATTACATCATACACAATTTCAACTAAATTTTTCCATATTTTTTTTTTTGGTTCTCTTAGATCTTTTTTTTTTTTTAATTTGTATTTAATAATTTTCTCTAACATATACATTTGGGTGTACTAGTTTTTGGACAGTTATCGTAAGTTATTTTGCTAGATAAGCTCCAGATTTGGCTTCAGTACTGACTAATCTAATGTATTTGCACAAATAGAATATTGTATAGCTTCCTATTAAAAATATGAATTAAAAAAATTGATTTGTGAGAGGTGTACTTGTATATGCTGAGCACTGCACATTGTTTACCCAGAGTGTTTTCATGGTCATAATACCTCAAGTAATACAACAAGTATTTAGCTGGGGCTATCTTTTGCAGCTGGACATTGCTTTACAATGCCCTTGATGGGGTAACATTAGTCTGTGGGGGAGTGTCTTTTGTCTCTACAGGTGTGAATTATTCATAACCATTGTCACTCCCGCATAAAGCTGAGATGACCCAAAATAGACTTTTATAGAAATTTAAATAGAAATTTATATCATTGTAATGTTTTCTTTGAATGAGAGAACAAAATAGTTTTTACATAATTATGAAGTTACTCAAAAGTCTTGTTCAGGCACATTCAGTGTGTGTTTTTTTTTTTTTAATTTGTAACTTTATTTCAGCTACATTTTTCTCCAAAACTTACTCACCACGCATAAGATTTTTTTTTGTAAAAAAACGCAATCATGTACATCAATGCACCGTTTGTGCTAAATACAAAAAAAAAACATGTTGGCCAATATTATGTGATGAGTAGCTGAAATAAGCACACATGTCTGGGCATGCCAAAACATCTTAGGGGCCCCAAAATCACCTCAGACCCCTCAGGGTTAATTTCACATTATTTATTTTCCCTTCCATTATGAAAGGGATAACTGCAGGTTGGAGTTTTTGAAGCCCACAGGCAGAATTCTTTATTATTTTAGGCTTTCACAGCCATTAAATACATTTTAATATATGCATTTAATGCTGCACATTTAATATTATTAGTTTTGAAAACCGTTTGCGGTTTAATACACTACTGATTTTATATTTTGTGGATATCACTGTACATGTTTTTACAAGTATAATGTTTAAATCAACAGTGCTTATTTGGAATGGACATTTTGTGTGGGTGTATGCTGTGCGTATCTTTGCCTTTAACTTTTCAGGAAACAAAATCAAAACCCTAATTTTTAAACGGTGTTCTTTTTTTCCTCATTCAGATTTTTACAAGAGTGAAGTCATCCGAGACTCATTGGTGAGTGCTTTTGCTTTCATTGGTGATTTACTGCTTTTATTATTTTCCTCAATGTGAAATGAAAGACTGAACACAGTAAATCAATAGCATAATAGCATGGTGTAGAACAGGATATATGTTATAGCACCAAGCACATGTTATAGCATAGCATCAATATTGTCTCCTCTTTATTTTCGGTTGTAATAATAAATGTTTTTTGTCTTATTTGTTAATACGTGTGGATGATATAAGCAAAAACAATGAGAACTTTGCCACATTTGACAGTGATTTTATAAAAGGCCTGTTATTTGGTTTTATAATTGAATTTAAATCCGATCACTACTGGACAATGCTAAACATTGGTGAAATCTTTGTGCTTTTTCATTTTAAAAAGTGAATCTGTATGGATTGCTTTCATATTGTAAATAATATGAATTCATGAATCATTGAAAGTATTCGAACAACCACAAAAATCATCTCTTCCCCTAATGACTAAACTTTGCTGCCTGAAAGTTTGGTTTTCAGCTAAAAACAAACAGTTTTCAGTGTTTTCTCACTTCTCCTGATTTTAACACAAACTCACATTGTTTGTTGCAAATTCTAAATTAATTTGAGTGTTAGTAGTGCAGAAATGACACTTCACATTAAGATGTCGATGCAGACCTCAAAAGCAACCATTTCAATTTCTTTTTTTGTTGTAATACGATTTTTAATCACGTTAAAAGGATGACCTACACTTTAAAAAATATCAGTAATTAATTAGCAGCTTTTCCATTTTTGTAATGCATATTTTTATTTTTTGATATTTTTCCCCGTTTATTTATGCTTTTGAATTGCCTTGAAAAGATGACATTTTTAATAGTTTAAAGTGATCTATTGTCTAGCTTGGTGTTGTATATTACAGTACGAAAATCTTGTAATAAACTGCCAGTACATTTTCTGTTATTTTACAGACTTATTTCTCTATATTAGCGATGCAATGACTAACCGGTTTCACTATTAACCGTGCTTTCATTTGTTACGGTTAATTTATCGTGAAGTTTTCTCAACACCGTGTTTCTGCACACTGAGGCTAATACACACAAACAGGCTGAATTTACCATTGCTGAGGCTATAAACTAATGGCCGTTCACATATCGCGTCTTTTGCGGGCAAGTTTGTTGTTTTCAATGGAGGCATGCGGTTTGGGCATGCATATTGCCAGCGCCCAGGTGCAGCCAGCTAAAAGAATGCTGCAAGCGCACTATGAGTCACTTGTAGGCATGGGACGATAACCGTTTTCAAGGTATTGCGCGGTTTGAAAAAGTCAAGGTTTTAAAACCGCCAAAATTTTCTGCTATACCATTCCTAAGATATTTGAAAGATTTTTTTGTTTGTTTTTTTAGAGAAGGGTATAAACGAAGGTCAGAGCCAGCTCCAAGTGGGTGGGACTTGAGCTCCATGTGGAGTTTTTATTTATTTAAGGTCTTGTACAGTCCAATATTGTGCTTTATGAATGTCTACACCTACCCCAACCCTAAACCTTACCCCACAGTAACCTGATTTGTTTTATTAATATCTGCTCCACCTACAACACCTAAACCCAACCTACGTGTGGTTTAAGTCCCTCCCACTTGGAGGTCACCCAACCTGCTTGCAGTGTAATCCCTCCCACTTGGAGGTCTTCAGGCTGCAGTGATACCTACTTGGTACTTAGGACAACAGTATCTTCAGCAGAAAAGATATCCAATGATGTCGTTTTAAATTGTAAAGAAACCTGTGATTCATTTGAATTATTTAACCTGATATGTTTACTGCTCCAAAATATTTTGAATGTTTCTCAAAATAAAATATATTATGTTCAAAGGCGGAAAAGGTGTTGTTTTTTACCCAGACATTTAAAAAGAATATATTTTAGAGCAGTAATCACAATACTGTGAAACCGTGATATTTTTATCCAAGATAATCATCTTGTCAGAATCTTATACCGGCCCATTCCTAGTCACGTTACAAGAACTGGACAGATCAGCTTCATACTTTGTATGAAATTACAAATTTCCGAAAGAGAAAAAATACAAACTGAAAATACCAAACAAGTTCATAATATAGTTGATCAAAAGTAGCTTTTAGACAGAGGTTCACCAGCCTTTGACTACATTTGTTTTCTTTAAAATGGAAGTACTTAAAGGTGCAGTAGGTGATTGTCTTCAGAAATGTTTTTTGTTGTTCTAGTTGAAAGTCTCTTCACATTTCACCTACTGCGCCTTTAATGTGTGCCAATATGTAAATTAGATTTACATTAGACAAATATTTATTGTTCTGTCATTTATTTTCAGTGTAAAATTATTACTGTTTAAAAGCCAAAAACTTTTTTTCACTTATTTTTAAGTCCAAAGAGTTGGACTTGTTTGTTTTTATTATTATTTTGTGCTGTATTATTTGGTTACTGAGCAGCAATAAATAACACTTTAAAATATAAGGAATATAAGTTAAATATACATTTTAACATGATTTTCTAAACTAGTAGTGTTTTGAAATTAATGAATGCATAATAATCGTGATGACCATAAAACCTTGATTGTTCATTAGACTATAATTGTACAACCAAAATCTATAATCGTTGCATCCCTACTTTATATATTAATTATCATACATCATATTATTTCAGTCTACTACTAAAATGTCAATAAAAATCACTTCATTAAACTGTAGAGATGAATTTCCAACATCATAAGTTGCCAGAGCAGAGATCAACATCCCATAATGCAACTTACAGCCATAAATAAACTGAAAATGTGTGAATCACAAATACGGAAACTGTTAACAGAACTGTTAACAGATTTTTTTAGGGTGTGAAAGAACAGACCTATTAATGTATGTCAAAAGGAAATACTGTTACAGTTTTTTTTTTTCTCAAAACCAAAAGCATCAGGTCTTCATCTGCAGCACATATGGTTGAAACTGCAGTTTTGCGTCATATACTGATATAAAACAGCTTTCTTAAATGGTATTTTTGGAGTCATATTGTCAAACTTTTACTTATTTTTTTTTTTTTTTTTTTTTTAAACAATCCTGTTATTTGAGGAAGGCCTCGGAGGCTCTTAAACGGACGTGGCTTTCAAATGACTGCTGGAAGAGGATTTAATGAGCATGTTGTCACTCTGTCCAAGCCTGTAATTTTGCTGAAAAACATTCAAGTGTGAAGAGAAAAAAAACAACACATAAAAAAATATGATCATCAGTAATGAGATTTGTATAGGCACAATTAAAGGCTTCATTCTAGTCTGTTATTCAGGCATTTATGGTGAATGATGATAGTGATGGCTTGTAAATTTCATTGGCAAAGAATACTGTGTCTATTGGTGTGTTTGCACAAGTGACACACCCTCAAAGACACATTTATAGCTGGAGGACTGTGTGTGTGTGTGTGTTTACTGAATAGGCAGGGCTGCATTAAATGCACTATTATACAATTGACAAATCAATGATTATTTAATTCAGCATAATAGCATGGCTGGTGGTCTGTTTCTTTGTTTATATATAACCCCTGCTTGTCCTCAAGGTCGTTAGAGCAAAACAGACCATAGTTGCACAAACAGCCTATTTAGAGACTTGACACTGTACCTTAGACCTTGAGTTAATTTAAAGGGATAGTTCAACCACAAAAGAAAATTGCCTCAACATTACTGAGAATATTGGTAAGTTTTTTTTTTTATACACAAGTGTGAATATACTCAATGTAAACCATATTTAGTATTTTTTAAGCGATAATTGGAATTGTACATGAATAACATTAGAGTCTCATAACAAGAAAGTAGTTAAATCTTCTAAAACACGTGCTTTATTTAATATTCTGCATTAATTTGTATTATTTTTTAATATGCCCTCTCTCTCTCTTATTTATTTATTTATTTATTTATTATTATTATTATTATTATTATTATTATTATTATTCTTTCTCATTGTCTTTCTCTTTGGTTTTCCATTGCTATACTTTAAAATTGTCATATTTCTCGTTGAAAAAAAGCAATATCTGTATTATTTGTACTATACTTCTATCTGTTGTATTTTGATCGTAATCACCTGTTGTTATTGTAAAAAAATGACATTATGTGGATTTAAACAAAAGAAGATATTTCGAAAAATGCTTGTTGATAAAAAGTTGTCGTCAACCAGCATTTATCAAAATAACTTTTATTTGTGTTCCACAGAATAAAAAACTATGGAACAAGTAAAGGATGCAAAAATGATGGCAGAATCTTCAGTTTTGGCTGAACTATCCTTTTAAAGTTGTAATTTACTTGCACCATCATCCCTCAAAATGGCTTAATGCGAAAGTTCAGTGTGAAATCAAAATGTACAATGTTAATTTTAGTAGTTTACATTGTTATTATTGTTATTTAGGTAAACAATTAATCCGTGTTAATTCACAAAAAAAAAAAAAAATACCGTTTGCTTTCACATTTGGAGTGGTGGTCCTTCTCTGTTGACGTTATTTTGAAAATTCTCTTAACTGAGCCCCTCTTACCTTTAGTCTGCTAAGAGTGAATATGTATCAGCAACTTCTATTTCATGCAGAATTTAAAGCTTTAAAGGGCACCTAGGTTACCCATTTTTCCAGATTAAAAAGTCTTTTGTGTCTCCAGAATGTGTCTGTAAAGTTTCTGATCAAAACACCCTTCAGATTATTTATTATAGCTTTTAGAAGTTTCTATTTTATAGCTCTGACCGCAGGTGGCGGTTTTTGTGTACTGCGCCTTTAAGGCTAGTCCTTCACACCTACCGTTTCCACATGCCTGTCAGTGTGCCTCCGCCCTCTGCTGCCTCAGACAACATACAGATAAGAAGGAAGCAGATCTCATGTAACGTTTGTGAGAAATACTACAGTAAGATCTTTACCAATTAGTAGGCCCACACGGAATCTGCGCGCGCAGAATTTCGCAGATTTTCCACAGAATTCTGCAGATTTCCGCAGAATTTTTAGCCCATCATTAATTCTGTTTATTTACTTGAGTAAATGTGTGTAAATCTGAATTTATTCAGTTTTTAAATTACACATATTTCACATATTAAGGTTTTAGTTATGAGACTCCCAAAATAATTCCGCAGAAATTCGCAGATTTTTACCAAAATTCTCCGCAGAAATTGCAAGAAACGTCCGCAGATTCCGTCTGGCCCTGCCAATTAGTATTTGATGCATTTGTTGTGGACACACACACACACACACACACACACACACACACACACACACACACACACACACACACACACACACACACACACACACACACACACACACACACACACACGGACAGCGCGCGCGTTTAGCTTTGCACTCTTTTTGCACGCAAATGTGACAGGATACATGTTAATATCCACTCCTGTATGGATATCCGTTTGGTTAATGTACAAAATAAACCTGATTTAATGTCCACAAACTGGGGATGAACTGTCTTCTTTTATAATTGTTCTGACACGCGGCTGTGGTGATGAAGTAAATCGCTGTAATTCATTACAAACATGTACTGTTTTAAAACATTTTAACCTTGTAAAACTCACTCCTGATCACATTTGATGATGATTGATGATCCTAGCAAACTGAACAGACATTTTATTCCCGGTTGCTTTGCTCATGTCCTGTCTTGTTGATATGATTATACACACTACTACTGAGACATTTTTAATACACAGCTGTCAATCAATTCGATGGGCGGGGGGACCACACTCCTACTTCAAGTTGCGGTCGGTCTGAAAACCGCTCCAATTGGTCCACCGTTTTTATGTTGTTAAATTGAAAAAAAAAAAGGACTTTATGGTTTATATCACCCCAATATGAGGATATATACACTATACCTACACATATGTCTGTCCAAACAGCTTGAAAAGTAGATTTTTCACCATAGGTGCCCTTTAAAACTGCCTTTGCTTTTACATTTTATAACGTTTTCTGAGATCACCTATGATTTTATTAAGATCAGACAGCAATGTTGAGCAGTACATGTAAAACAGTCTGTGATAACAAACAGAGCAATAGTTACTACAGTTACTCACATTTTATGGTGTGATATTAATGTCAGATCCAATATAGTCGGCATTTTCACAACATTATCTTTTTGTAAACGAATCTGCAATGAAGAAAGGATCAAGCTTTTACTAATGCTGTCTGAAACAAAAATTAAAGCTCATCTAGTCTTTCCGAAGTTGGGACTGAACAAAGGCAATGCAAAGTGTTTTTCTGCTACTTGGCACTATGGCCCAATCCCAATTTAATTTTTTTACCCCTACCCCTTCCCCTTCAAAATTTACCCCTAATTATTTTGACGGCATTAAAGCACCTGCACACGTCATCATATGTCATCGTGATGTCTTGCTTCATATGAGATCGATGATCGCGGCTGCTGTAGTTATTTCAGCTGCGTTATTTTATTTTTTTGGTATTTATCTACAGGAAATCACCGAAGGCATACATCATGTTATTATAACTATATGATGTGGCAAAAAGATCGTAACTACTGTGCATTTACACTGTGGCCACATTCATCTATGCAAACACACAAAAAACAACATTAACATTATAGCAGACACTGTAAAAAATCATTTCCAGCCATTAGACTTATCTGACAGGGCATTTGAGTGTCATCAAGTGTCAGAATGTTGTGGGACTGCTATACAGGAGTTATTATTAGGGATTATAGATAGCGAAATTTAGCAGTTTTTATATTTCAGGGTTTTTTTATTTAAAGCATCATGGTAAAACACAAACGCCGTTATGAATGTATTAAAACATATGCTTGTTTGTTGTAAAAATTCATAATAATAACAAAAAATACTAATTTGGGCTTCTCCTTCCGTGTGCAGCCATGCTGCTGTTGTAGATGGTATATTCTGGGAAATTTCTTACCCCTTGGTTTTAAATGCGGTCCTAAAAAAGTTTCGAGGACTTTCTAGCCCTTCTCTATGCAAATCGTATTTTCATTTAAAAACCATTTGGAAAATATAAAGAAAAAGAATAATTAATTTCTAGTACTTTTGTCTTCAAAATAGTTTTTTTGTTAATTTATGTAAATAATAGATTTTTTTTTTTTTTTTTTTTTTAAACTCTCAGATTAGAAACTTTTTTACTTTGCATTATATTGCAGGCCGTTACAGTTCTGTCAAAAACTTTCTTTAACCTCAGTCTTCCCCCCCCTTCCACTGGCTTCCTGTCCATCTATACGTTTTTTTGTGTAAAGGTCATGTGATCATTCCTTCATTTCATCTCTCGGTGGTCATGTTTTGCATGCATTTCTGCTGACCTAGTCACTGTGATAATAGTTTTGTCAGCTGCACATCCTTTTGGAGGAAAAGCCTCTTTAGCCTCCAGACTGCTGGACAGCACAAATCTGCTTCTGCTGACAGACTTTTTAAAAGCTTGGCTTGGTTTTGCTGCATCATTGACTATGCTTACAGGCCAAGCTCATGGATTATTAATAAAACCGATATGTTTCACTGCTGTCATGATTGTCAGAATCTTTGTGTTTTGATACATTTTAGTGCTAAAAGATCTTCCCTTTGTGTTGCTTACAAAGTAGGGGTCAGGGAAAATATTGATACGCTAGTGTTGGGATGTTTCTGTAGCAATGTTATATTGATACATGGATGTCAATATTGTATTATACAGTAAATGGTGGATTAAATAGTGAGTAACTTTTCATTTTTGGGTGAACCATCCCTTTAAGAACCACTACAAATCAACGTTCATTATTTTCAAACTGAAAATCTATAAGGCAGAGTTGTGTCTTACATAATATTTTGTTTAATAGTAAGCGTATAAGGCTACAGTAAAACTGATAACCGGTAACGTGAACTTGAGAAACACCTCATGGGTTAACAGTCAGCGTTACACCGATTCACGGCTCATGGCGGCTCTCAATAATGCAACTACGTACAAATTACATTAGCAGTATTTGAGACTGATATGGAAGAAACATCTAATCAGTTGTAAAAAAGATACTTACTGTGAATGTCATCATGATTTATTTGCGCATCACCCAGCAATGGTGGCTTCACATTACAGTTAAACTAAAAAAAGAAATGTTATATCGTTATAGCAGATACACGTTTCTTCCGTCATAAAGTAATAGGTTAATAACAATACTTAGTAACTTAAAGTACTAGGATATATCAGGATGGTCAAAACTCAGGTTAGATGTCTTCTATTACAGCTGAAAATTCTGTTTTTTTTTGCCACATATAAAGTAATCTAATTAATGTTACTGTGTATAACATTATGTTGGAGGTGGCAGGCTAACGTAATGCCCATGCTGTTCATTTTTATGTCGAAATTACTGAGACGCTTGGTTAAACTGAGTAAATCAGTACTGCTTCAAGGTTTGCTGGCCAAACACAGATATTCCACTTCTGTTTGATAAATTGGCACAATTTAATGTGTTTGGTGAGTATATATTTTTAATTTTAACTTCAGACCATCAGCTAAAATTAATACAGTGGATTTTTTTTGTTTTGGGCTAATTATTAAGAAATGATTTGCGTCAGTATTTAATTGTCAGTTTCCACAATCTTTCACAAAGTAATTTTTTACAGTGATTCATATAGATGCCTTAAAATATTTTTTCTAAATATATAAAATATTTTGCAGTCTAACCTCACTGAATACATTACTGAAAAGGGACGAGTCCTGTTTACTTTCACTCCCCACACAGAACTAGAAAAAACATAACTAGGACATTAAAAGATATTGAATTAGAGAAAGGCATGGAGATTATGTTGGCCTATTAGTTAATAAAGTATACATCCTTAATAATTTATTAGTCTAATGCAGGGGTCACCAACCCTGTTCCTGGAGAGCTACCTTCCTGCAGAATTCAGCTCCAACCCTAGCCAAACACACCTAAGTGTAAATTTAAATAAATTGTGTCAATTTAAGGCCTAATCTTTGAAGGTGCCCTATAATGAAAATCTGGGTATATCAAGGCATAGTAGAATAATAAAAGGTCAGTATATAGAAATGGGCATACTGTAAGCCTCAGACACCACTGTTTTCTCATTCTCATGGGGTGTAAAACCCCGGTGGACAACGGGCCAATCAGAAGAAAAAACAAACTGTGACGAGACTCACTATTAAACAAAATATCTTAATTTGAGTCCAGAAGATTAACAAAGGTCTCATGGGGATATTATAACTACACGAGGGTGGGGAATTAATAGCAAAATTAAACTTTTTGGGTGAAGTAATCCTTTAAGATCTGTCAATTATAGGTCTACCACGAGACTACACGGCCCAAAACTGGACAGAAGGGGGCTTAAATAATCTCAAATCAGGGAAACCCCTGAAAAATCAAATTCCAGCGTAAATATGACTCGCCATGGCCATTTTTAGGCATTTGCACAGCCTTTTTTGTCAACTTTGAGGAAAAAGGGTAGTTTAAAAGACCTAGTTTTCCTCATTTCTTGAGCTTTCTTTTTCCTGTTTAACACATCGTGGTGGAGGGATAATACTGGGAAACTTGTCCTCAATGATAATAGTAGTGACAGTCTCGGTCTTGCACCGTGGATTGCTAAAACAGCTGCGATTTAACATTGTCAATCAAAACCACTACTAAAACCACTACCACAACCATTACAAACCACTACCACAAACGCACTGAGCTCTACACGATAATGCGTGGCTTTGTATGCAGCTTGGAACGCATTCTAAATGATTTGATAAACGATCTACTGTAACTATGGTAACAAGACACTTCTCTGAAATGTTTTCTTTTAAAGAGAAATGACTGAGGATGCATGAAAAGTACATGCAAACAAATATCAGCTGGATAAATTTCTTTATAAGCAACAAAAGCCGTTTTATTTTTTGAGTTAAAAAAAAAAATTAATTAGAATTGATATATTTAATGGCAAAGGACTAAAATTTTGTGAAACCCACATCCAATTTTGAATGAAACCCTTCAAAAGTTAGGGTTAGCAATACTTGAATTATTTGAATAATATTAGAATTATTATAAGTATAATTGCTTTTAAATCAATATTGTATTATTAATATTGTTGTTGTTATTTTCAGCACCAGATGAGCCTTGATTTGCTCTTTAGTGTTTGGACTTTCAGCAGTGACATTTAAACCACACTAACTGAACTTAACTGAACTTAACCTCTGAAAACTGGACTGATGCAATTTCAATGAACCAAAACTTCTATGTTAAGCTGCTTTGACACAATCCACATTGTAAAAGCACTATATAAATAAACTTGATGAATACATTTTAATTTTAATAAAAATGTTGCTCCGTTTGTCTGCTTGACAATGCCATTCATTTGCAAATTGACCATTAATTTGCTGTACTTCCCACAGGTTTGAAATATACTTGCGGTGGTAGCCGGATTGAAACACACCATTTACCCACATCACATAAATAGTTAACTATATGCAACAAACAAAGTATAATTTAATTTTTAACTATAATTTTATTTATTAAGAAATTGTTAATAACGTTTTTTTTTTTTTTTCAATGGGTTAAAGTTAAATAATGAAATTCACTATTCCACTTTTATTCTATTCAGGAGCCATGTGCACCCACTGACTTGTAAAATCTGCTATATAATCTGCTAGTAAAATATCTATATAAAATAGCCAATGTGATATAGGCTAATGACATCATTAAATAAAAAAATATGCAGAAAATTAATAATTACAAGATTAAAACATGTAGATTATTTAAATAAGGTGAATGCATTGATTAACCATTACTAATGGTCAGTGGTGTAAAGTAACAAATTACAAATACTCAAATTACTGTAATTGAGTTCTTTTTCTCAGTAATTGTATTTTGCTTTAGTACTAATTTACTAAAAATGTGTACTTTTACTTTACCTTGAGTACATTTTTACATTTTTCACTTTTACTCCATTACTTTCCTTCAACCTGCAGTAACTACTTTATTTTTTCTTGTCTATGGGGATTAGAAAAATCAGTCCTGTGATTTCTGTCGAATAAAAATGCACATAGAAGGTTAATCGCATCATTATGAACTACCTGAATGCATGATCGATTTATGAATGCAGCAAACTGCTTGGGAGTATTAAAAGTGTTCAAGAAGATGTCCAAAATCTTTACACTCAATGAACCAGAGAGGCGGAATGACGGATATTTACTGTATGATGACGGAAATGGCCTTAAACATCCAGCAGACACAAGATGCCAACCTGACGTCAATATGATTTAAGATGTTGGCTCGACGTTGGATTTTGGTCATTTTCCCACACAACCTAAAATCATTCATTCATTCATTCATTTTCTTGTCGGCTTTGTCCCTTGCGGGGTCGCCACAGCGGAATGAACCGCCAACTTATCCAGCACGATTTTACGCAGCGGATGCCCTTCCAGCCGCAACCCATCTCTGGGAACTTCCACACACACATTCACACTCATACACTATGGACAATTTAGCTTACCCAATTCACCTGTACTGCATGTCTTTGGACTGTGGGGGAAACCGGAGCACCCGGAGGAAACCCACGCGAACCCAGGGAGAACATGCAAACTCCACACAGAAACGCCAACTGACCCAGCCCAGCCGAGGTTCGAACCTGCGACCCAGCGACGTTCTTGCTGTGAGGCAACAGCACTACCTACTGCGCCACTGGGTTGCCAACCTAAAATCAACCAAATATTAACATTATTTGACGTTGTTATTGGTGATCGAAATAGCGTTGTCCTAAGAGGCTGGCTAGACATTGAATTTTTGTCACCTGACGTCATAACCTAAATCTGACCTAATATTAACGTCTTATGCTGTGGTGTGCCTGCTTGGTAAAAACTACAGTAAATGCACTACAGAATGTTACTTTTACACACATCCACAAATTGCATGTAAATGCATCAGCTTTTTACAGCGTAATGTTTACAACTCACTACTCCTGAGCGGTCTACTTTTTACTTATACTTTGAGTAATATTTACAACAGATACTTTTACTCGCACTACATTTTTAAGCAAGTAATGGTACTTTTACTTAAGTATGATTTTTCAGTACTCTTTACACCACTGCTAGTGGTGTACATATTTTTTGCAGCCAGTTTAGACCAGTCATTTTGTTCTATGAGTATTTAGCAAAGAGTCGTTTAGATTAAAGAATGAATTATTTAATGTTTCTCTCGCTCTCGTGACTGTGCGCACACTGTCAGCTGCAAAGGCAAGCGAAAGTAGGCTTAAGTAAAAAGGTAATGCAAAAACGCACATGATTAATGACAGCTTTAGAAAGCAAAGGCCGAATCCTTTTAGGATTTTAGGAAATATTTTAGGAGATTTAGAAACCCGCCCGGACAAATTTTTTAAGTGCCAAAAAGGCGCATTTCTGTAAGTCTGCAGAGCACGCTGTCTGTGGGAGTGCTGAAAGGTCTCGCACACACAGAACAAAACGAGTAAACGAGAGAGAATTTTCTACTTAATCAATCGCGGATGTTTGGTTATATTAAGTGGACACAAAATAGTGTATGATGATAATAATGGATGATAATAATAGTAAAAAAAAGTGTCACTAAATATACTTGGGCTGCCGTTAATATATATGGGCGGCACACCAAAGTAAAGTCTATGTGTGGGAAGCACTGATTTGCATACTTTTTATTATTTGCTGAAATAAAATTGAAGTGAGATGCATAAACTGAGAACTGTAAAACAAAAATGTGTAAAGATGTTGGGGACATAACTTTGATAAAAATGAAAAAAGTAATAAATTCATTCAACACAGGCTCTTTTTATGAAACAGCAAAAACATATTTCAAAATAATGTACGCCATCATGGCCTCCTAAGCATCCCCATATCATAATTCACTTCATCAATCTGTCTCCTCTCCACCAATCAGCTGGTGTGTGGTGTGCAGCCTGGTGCAATATGGCTGCCATCGCGTCAGTGCTGCACACTGGTGGTGGACGAGGAGATTCCCCCAAAAATGTGTAAAGTTCTTTGAGTGTCCAGAAAACCGCTATATAAATGTTTTAAATTATTATTTTCTGGCATGGTCAGTTTGCTTGGTAGTTCACCTTGTAAGGTGCTGTACTTGAGATGTAGAGCTCTCAGTTTCGAGTCTAGTGAAGTATGGTTCCACAAAACACTGAGAATCTATGTAAAATCATGATAAAACTATGTGGCTGTGATGCAATTTTCTCTTGTGTTTGCTTTTGAAAACACTTTATTTAGGTTTTAGGACTGTCGATTCAAAGGTAATATGTAAGAAAAGTCCTACCTTTACATGGAAATGTACAAGAATGTCATGTCAATGACATGTATAACAAAAATAACGTGTTTTAGATTTGTAAAAAGGTGGACGGCACCCTCTAGTGGATTTGTCATCAGAAGCTTCAACAAAACATAACTGCAGGAACATTTTACGCAAAAATGTAGCATGAGGCACATATTTCCAATGAGGCTGGCTTGAATAAATTGCAACATTTTGCAGAATATTGCAAATATTTGAAATTGCTAAAATATTATATCGTAACAAGTATCATGATAATATCGTATCACAAAGAACAAGTACCCATATTCATAATGTTGTTTGTTTATTATTTGTGTGTGTTGTTCAGAATCCAACATGGCGGAGCTTAGATTTTGCCATGCTGCCAGACCTCCTGGACACATCGGTTTCGTGTTTTGTGGTGAGAATATGGGGTGGGAGAGAAGAACACTACCAAATGCTTATTGAATGGAAAGTCAACCTGGATGGTCTCCGATTCACAGGACAGCAGGTATATGTGCAGTCGAATATTCAGCATGCATTTACACTTCCTTTTTTCCTTGCTAACATTTATATGTATGTATGTTTACATAATCTCCCGATGAAGTTTTTAATGCCCTGACCAAATCAGATAGAGTGTATGCCAAAATTAAAATTTTCTAGTTCTAGTAGCACTTTTAGGTAGATGAAAGTTATTAAAATCATTCTATTGTATATACTGGGCGGCACGGTGGCATGGTTAGCACTGTCGCCTTACAGCAAGAAGGACGCTGGTTCAAATCCCAGTTGGCATTTCTGTGTGGAGTTTGCATGTTCTGTCCGTGTTAGCGTGGGTTTCCTCCGGGGGCTCCGTTTTCCCCCACAATCCAAAGACATGCGCTATTGAAGTGAATAAACTAAATTGTCCGTAATGTATGAATGTATGAATGAGTGTGTATGAATGTTTCCCAGTACTGGGTTGCGGCTGAAAAAGGCATCCACTGCATAAAATATATGCTTTTTGTTCATTCTGCTGTGGCGACCTCTGAAATGGAGACAAAGCCAAAAGAAATAAATGAATGTATATACTGACAATGAGTTAAAGGGATAGTTCACACACAATTTTTAATTTTATCACCATTTACTCACTCTTTACTTGTTGAAAACCAGTTTGTGTTTCTTTTGAAAAAAAAAAAAAATTATATTTTAGAGAAAACTGGAAACTGATAACTAATGACTTTCATAGTATTGTTTTTTTCTACTATAGATGTCAATAGTTACAGGTTTTTAAAAACACTTAAAAATATATTTGTTTGTGTTCAACCGAAGAAGGAAACTTATAAAGGTTTGGAACCACTTTGCTCACTTTAGGAAATAGTGAGCAAATTTAAATTTTGGGAATTAAATGATCCTTTTAAACATGGTTTATCCGTGACCTGTTTGTATCATGAATCATTAGTTGTGACCTTGTGGATTAATTGCACTTTTTTTACTTTAAAAAAACATTTGAAAAAAAAAAAACAAACCAGCCAATGTTCATAGTTAAAATTGAGTATTAAAATTGAGGATAGTTTACCCATACCTTTTATAAAATTCTTCTGTTGAGTTCTGAAGAAAGCTGGAAACCTTCAACCACTGAATTCCATAGTATGTGTTTTTCCTACTAATGAAGTCTTTAGCTATGTTTTCATCCACCTATTTTTATTCACATTTTGGATATGCGCATAAAAAAAGGATGATGGAAACGCCAAGATGCCCATAAATTTTGAAAATGCGCATAAAAAGCATATGCGCATAACTGAGTAGGATGATCTTTTTATTCAATAAGAAAAGAGATGCATTAACTACAATGGAAACACTTTTACCGAACAAATATGCACATTAAAAAAGTAATGTGATTTTGTTATAAGAGATCACGTGATGATAAAAATGTGTTTGAATGGAAATGTTGTTTTGGTCATTCTAAAACAGCGTAACCATGGCAGAATTAGTGTTATTACATTATTAATTACCTCCAGAACTGTCAAGAGCATCTGCGCTCTGCGTCTCATGGCTTCAAACGCCAACTCGTGTTCATTGCGTGTCGGCATCGTTTTCTGAGATGCAAGTAATTTATTAAATAAAGAAAAGCTTCACGCAGCTTCTTCTACCTCAGAAAATTCTGTTTTTACTGTTGATATTTGGTGCCACTTAATCAGGAAGTGACGATTTTGTTTTCTTTGACTCGTTGGATGGAAACACTCCTTTATTTGCAAATCCTTTATGCAATATTCTAGTTTTGCACATAAATGTTATTAGCATTTTTGTAGGGAAACATAGCTAATGGTTACATGTTTTCAGCTTTCTTCAGAATATCTTCTTTTGTGTTCGACAAAAGAAAGAAAAAAGTCAAACAGGTTTGCAACAAGTGAAGGGTGAGTAAATGATGACAGATTTTCAGTTTTGGGTGAACTATCCCTTTAAGTAGTTGCAGTGAAATTATACAGAGTCTGTGTTCACATTGAATGGCTGGATATTTCATCTAGTGGAGGAGCAGAAGAATTTAAAAAGTCTTCAGCATCATTCAGATCACGTGTATTGGAGCATTTTGTCCTCCCTCTAAGAAATAATGATGACCGAAGAATGGAAAATTCACAATTTGTGCTTTATTTACCTTTAAAATACCTTGGTTAGGCCTGGAGTCAGTTCAGCCTGGCACTTTTATAATGCAGTCTGAAATATAAACAACATTTCTTATTGCTTTATTACGGTAATTAAAAACAGTATGTCCTTTCAATTTTGGTCTTGCAATGATTCTGCTACCTTCTTAAAGGAACAGTTCTCCCCAAAATGAAAATTTCCTCAACATTTCCTCACACTCAGTTTGTTCTAAACATTTATGGATTTTTTTTTCTTCTTTTGTTGAACACAAAGCTAGGTATTCTGCAGCCATTGATTTTTTTCCATAGAATCTTGTTTTTCCTCGCTATGGAAGTCGATGGCTGCTTCTGTTCAGCATTCTTCAAAGTATCTTCTTTTGTGTTTACCAAAAGAAAGAAAATCAGACAGGTTTGAAACAAGTGGATGATTAGTACATGATGACAGAATTTACATGTTTGAGTGAACTATCCCTTTAACACTGTTGAAATCAGGGTAAATTCTGGTTCAGACTTGTCATTTAACATTTTCTCTTTGTCTCTTTGCCTTCAGATTCGCTCCAGAAATCCGAATGAGATCATCTTTGGACTGAACGACGGCTACTATGCAGCTGAGTTCGATCAGAAGGTATTGTTCAGACTCTTGGGATGAGCTCCAATATAAATTCCAAGCCATCTTCTAAACCTCGTCATCTATCAGAGCTCGAACTCACTCGCATCTCCTGGGTTTCCTGTGGAATCCTTCATGTTGTAAGAAGAGAGTCTTTGTGAAGCTCATAGGCTGTTTTCTTTCCCGCAGGAGAGTTCAGACAGGAGGAAGAACAGTTTGCTTCAGGTGGACCAGAGCTCTGTCAGAAACTCCTACAGCGTTTTCTCTTTGTTGAGGTGAGACAGACTCCATTTAAGCAGAACATGCTGTAGAGATCAGGACTTTTTGCTTTTATTTTACGTTTACTTTTTTTTTTTTTTTTGAGGTCTACAGATTTAGGCTTTTATCCGCTTGTTAAGTGTGACTTCACACGAATCGGCTTCCGGGTCTAAGCACTATATCAAAGTGTATAGGGAGAATCAACTAATGGTAATAATAAACATTTATGAAGTGATGTAATACTTTTGAAAATCACGATCGCAATGATCTTTATATCCAGATCGCTATATATCCATGGCTAATATCTGATGACTAGAAAGTCTTTTTTATAAATTGTTCAAATATTGGTGTCTGTGATGCAGCAAGTCCATAGAATGTTGTGGACATCATGATTTTAGATAAAATATAACGTGTGAGACGACTATAAAGTGGTCATAAATTACTATTTTTTTTAATTCAAACGAGTAGCGGCTCGGACCCGGAGGCAGTATTCTACACATCACGACTTTTGAAGCGGATTAGGACTGTAATTAGGGGTGTCGAAATTAATTGCTTCTTCGATGCACTGTGATACAGACACGAACAATTCGGTATCGGTTCAGTAATAATCATAACCGTTTATTATGTACTGATGTCATTTATCACATATGCGTTATATGGTGGTAGCTTAATATGGCGAGGGAGGAGACTGAGAGTAATTAAAACGCTCCAACTACTAAAAAGCAGATGTTGTGAGTTTGCTGGACAGTCTTTCACTGACAGGAACGTACATCAGAATAGGCATGGGACCATAACCGTTTTCAAGATATACCGCGGTTTGGAAAATTCAAGGTTTTAAAACCGCCAAAATTTTCTGCTATACCGTTCCTACTAGGGATGCACCGATACTATTTTTTTAAAACCGATCCGATCTCGATACTAAAATTCTGAGTATCTCCCGATCCCGATATTGTGCTGTTTTTTATTATTATTTTTTTTTATTATTAACATAATACCCTTTCTATTCTGGTAACACTCAAATAATATATCTTCTTTAGTAAAAATAACAGACCTATAGGCCTACTGTAGATGACAGATGGCACAATTAACTAAATATGATGCTTGCTATAAACTATGGACTACATTATTTGAGCATTTATTATGACATTGATCTGATCTGTTGTGGTCCAGCCTATGTTTCCTTTTTAATATTCAGATTTTTCTTTGAAATCTGTAATAGGCTACCACTATTGACCCTAATCATTGGTAAAACAATCGGCCTTTTAGCAAAGCCTGATATTTTCCTGCAGGTTTGAAGCAGACTAAACTAAACCGTCTGAGGCCAGTTTTACGTAATAAACATTCCCTCGCCTATAGCCGCGTGAGATGGAGAAACCGAAGCATGTCTGTAAAATAATTTTTTGTCTGAAAAATGATCTTTTTGAAACTAATTTCGTTTGGTATAATTTGTTGGTTATTTTAATGTATTTTTGTTGGTCAGTTATCTACAAAATAAACAAGAATATTTGAGGTGAAGTTCAAAACAAGGTCCACTTATATGCTTTAGCGCACAATCTGACAAACTGGTCTGTTAAATAAAATGTTAAAATATATAAAATTACAGCGAAATATTCAGTTTCAGAGTAGCCTATATTAGGCTAAATACTTTTCTGTTAATGACAATTCATATGCCCCGGGCCGTCATTTTCACTTTTAATAATTTAATCAACTAAACCTCAATGACCCAGGCTTTACAAACTTTTCGCGGCACAAACATAACAAGGAACAAGCATTTGCGGAAGGAACATAATAACATAAACTTAGCCTATTATAAGAATAATCTTACGGAGCGGCGCATGTCGCGTCTGCAAAGCCGGTGCCTGAATGAAGCGCTTGCATCACTGAGACACAGCGCGCAGCCCTCCGGTATACGGACACTTCCAAAACAGCAGCACAAAGGGGAGAAATCAGTGCGTTGAGGATGTCCAATAATTATTTAGCCTTTTCTAATTTAAAGTTTCAGGTAGGTCTACTTTGTGTGTGAAGCGCAGGTAATAGCCTAACCCTACTCCAGTGTTGTGAATGCAATCTGCTGAACTAACAGACACAGCGCGTGATTTAGAAACAGCAATGATCTCTATGTTGCACGTCAAAATGAACTCATTTAATGCAAAACTAAATGCATTTCCACACTGATTATTTAAACTAACAGGAACAAATAATATTGGAAAAAGTTTTTCATGCTGTCATGAACGCGACACGCAGCTTGAATTGTGAATGAATGGAGAATGATTGACAGGCGCAGTGGCGGGAAGCGCTGAAGTGAACATGAATTTAACCACGTGAATATTCATCTGTGCTTCACATTAAACTATAGAATGGCTTCAAAACATTTATGTTATAGTAGGTCTGCTTGACAACTTTCTAGTGCCTTATAATAGGTTTCCTTCGTGGCTTTTGTTGGCTTATAAATTACACAGAATACAGCGCACGCGCAAGATCGGATTTGGATCGGTACCAGCTGGCCGATACCCGATCCAGCAAAAATATCCGATATCGAACCGATATCCGATCCAAGTATCGGGATCAGTGCATCCCTAGTTCCTACATTTTTTTATTCACGCTTTTTTTTTTTTTTTTTTCAGGACAACAGTATCTCCAGCAGAAAAGATATCCAAAGATGCCATTTAAATTGTAAAGAAATCTATGATTTTAAAACGTAAAGTCAATAATTCATTTTCAGTATTCAGCCTGACATGTTTACTGCTCCAAAATATTTTAAATGTTTCTCAGAATAAATTATATTGTATTCAGAGGGAAAAAAAGTTGTTGTTTTTTACCCAGACAGGAACTTATTTTAGAGCAGTAATCACAATACCGTCAAACCATGATGTTTTTACCCAAGGTTATCAAACCGTCAAAGTCTTATACCGGCCCATGCCTACATCAGAACCCATCTCTCTCTCTCTCTCTCTCTCTCTCTCTCTCTCTCTCTCTCTCTCGTTTTACAACAGTAACGTTACTTGTGGATCCAGACACGAGCGTGTCTGCAGAGCGAGTTTTCTCCACCACGTCGCCTTTTAACTGCTGATCGACGCGGCCGTTTAACATCAGTGGCCGTGTCACTGTTTGCTGAACAGCGCCAGAGCCGCACTGATCATTTAGCCTCAGCCTTTTCTGTTGAGCACGTGAGCAATCATAGGCATTTAAGAACTCTCTCAACAACGGTCAAAAAGCAAGCAGGATAATATTTACATTTGTTTATTTGCTATAAATGCTCATGTTGTTCTGGACATGTACTTTAGTTTTGTTTGAAACATTCAAAAAGAGCACGTCAAATTAAAGGTACAGTCCATATCTCATATTCATTTATTCAAAGGTACAGTTCATATCTGACTGCTTGTATTAAAGAACAAAATTGTATAACAAATAATATATAAATATATTTATAAATTATACATTTTAATACAAGAATTATTTTGTTGCTAAGTAAAATATCAAATTGTTTATGGAAAGCATCGTCAATGCACCAAGATATCGAATTAACCCAAATTGATGGCATGATAATCAGAACCGAACCAAACCTTGAGACCAGTGTAGGTTCACACCTCTAGTTGTGACAGTTCACAAAATTTAGCTTGGTTCAGTATGGTGTCAGGTTTGGTACATTTCCATTCAATGAAAATAAAGAAATGTCCTTGATTTTTACCATTTTTTTTTATAAAACTATGTAGCATGATCTTTTCTTTACTTTTATTAAATGTGTTTTTTTTCACATTTACAACACAAAACGTTTTTCTATAGTAATGATTTTAGATTAACCGAAAATGTTTTTCTAGAATCATTTACTCGCTCTCATTTTGTTCGATACTCATAAAAATGTGGATTGTCCTCGTACCACAAATGAAAATATTATTAATTTTAATATATTTCTGTTCTTCCATTGAAGACCTGTTCTCCCAAAACTCTGAAACTTCAAAATGGATGTAAGGAGATAGAAATAAACCATTAAGAAATAAATCAATGTGAATCAAGTGATCTCTAGTTGAGTTTTTATCTATTTATTAGGCTTTTCTTCACATTGTTCAGTGAACATAAACAGAAGCAGAACCTAATCAGTTTGACACACAAATAAACCCCCAAATCTCGTCAATCAATTTTTCTGTAACAAAATTACATTTACATTAGTCATTTAGCACATGATTTTGTCCAAAGTGACTTACAATTGAGGAGGCATTCAGTGATTCAGCAAGAGGCAATAGGTGTTCGTTTTACAAAGCAACTATTCATGCTCAGAGAATTAATTGCTAGAGTAAGGAGGGAGGAGTGTTTTTTTTTATAGCGAGAGAGAAGTGTGTTTCTACAGGTGGTTTGTCAGGCCCACTCACCTGTGTGAAGCATACTTCATAAATGCGCAATGGTTTCTAGAATGCTGTAACCAGTTTTTGCTGATCATAGCTTAAAACAATAGCTTAAATAATCACAGTTTGTCATCTAGAAATTGTCTGTTAAAGGTATAGTTCATCCAAGACTGACAATTGTCATCATTTACTCGTAAATCATCATCGTAAACTCAGTCTTCATTTGTCACAAACCTGTTTGAGTTTCTTTATCCTGTTGTTAAAGACCAAAGAAGTTATAAAGAAAAATGTTGGAAGCTATTGACATCCATAGTATTTGTTTTTCCCACTGTGGAAGTCAATGGTTACAGATATCTAACATTCTTCAAAATATCTTATTTTTAATAGTGAGTAAATAGTGAGTGAGTTTTAATTTTGGGGTAAACTATCCCTTTAATAAGACTTATTGGATAAAGTCACTGAGTTTAAGTGGATTTACTTTGATATGCTTTCATAAATGTTTTGAATCATTAGAGCTAATGATTAAGCTTAAGGATTAACTCACTTCTGGTCCAATGATGGATAAAAGAAGTAAAGTTATGAGGAAAACTATCACTTTAAATGGGTTATAAACAATATTATACTACATAAGTCTTGAATATGGCCATTTTAAAGAATAATGACCATATAGAATTAGAAATATGATCTCTTTTTTTTTAATAATGATGCATCATTATTAGTGTTTGAGTAACAAACATGATTTGTTTAATTCCTTCAGGAATAGCATTTGCTCTTAACACATGTCCAGCTTTCCTGATTTTTATTTCCTCCCATTTGAGACCCCAAAACAATTCCAATGTTCAGAGTCAAGAAAAGTTCCCTTCCTTGTCCGCCAGATAGCGCTCCGTGTTGCGCTTGTTTTCATTTTTTTCCCCAAATTGGACCCCTGCTGCAGGGTGGCGTCTCATTCTTCAGCCAAAGATGACTGATGTTTTTGCAGTCTTGGATAACCGTAATCCTTGGATAAAAGACATGATGGATGAGGAGAGCAGGAAATCAAGGAAGAAAAATTAGTCCACCTTGTCATGATGTTGGCAGACCCTTTCTGAAACACAGGAAAATCCAATATTGGCTTGACTTTTAGCTTTAGCTTCTCCTCATCACTAGATGGCAGCATCTCCCTTCTAAAACAAACTTTCAAACGCAACACAACCTGAAAGGCACTTTTTTACAGGCGTGTTAAGCCATTTTGATGCACCTAAATCTACAGAAACGGACCACACAGATGTTGTTAGAAAACACACATGCTGCTCTCCAAAGTGACTAGTTTTCCAGAAGGGTCATTCATAAAGTGGTGCGCATATTTCTGTAGGGTGGAATGCAGGGCTGTGATGTATAGATGTAGCTGCAGGCTGCTGCTCTGTATGTGTGATGGTGTTTGTGAGTCTCTTGGTAGTCTTGATTGGGAGTCTGTGCAATATCTTGGATTGGGCCTGAGGTGGGCTCATGTCTTGGAAGAGATTACGAAATCTCACGCATAGGTCGCATATTTGTACACACACGCCGGCTGACAGAAACGTGCATGGAGTGCATTACTTTAGCTTTTGTAACTCGTATGGACTTTTTTGGGGCAATATCTGTTTGAACATGAACAATGGCTGAAAAAAATGAGTTTAGTTCCGACTAACTTCATTCCTGCTTAAGAGTTATTATTTGCACTTCATTTTGTCACATTGATTTAGACGTTCTGTAAGTAACGTTGCAAATACTTGTCAGCCAACTCTCATTAGAGTATTAGTAAAATATGTTCTGTGCTTATGTCTGTTGAGGGAGCAATCAAAATAAAGTGTTGGCAGATATTCAGCAAAGAGACTACGAATGCTTTAATGGGATAGTTCACCCAAAATTGAAAATTCTGTCACCCTTCATTTGTTTAAATCCTATTTAAGTTTTTTTTTATTGGGTTGAACACAAAAGAAGATATTTAGAAAAATGCTGGTACCTGGCACTTATTAATTTCCATAATACACATTTTTTACTAAGTCGATGGTTGAATCAGCATTTTTCAAAACATCTGTGTTCAGTAAAAGAAAGAAACTCATGAAGGTTTAAAACTACATGAGGGAGAATAAATGATGAGGTCTTTTTTGGGTGAACTGTCCCTTTAACAGGGTGTCCGCGGGGTCTTAAAGTATTAAAAGTTGATAAATAGGAATGGGTATCGTTAAGGTTTTAATGGTATTACTACTGTTATCGAGACCACTTATTGGTTTGGTACTTTAGCGGTTCTCTTATCGGTACTTTTTGTAGTGGTTTTTTTTTTTTATGAAAAACAAAAAAACAAGTTGAACACAATTAAAAACACAAAGTTTTTCATGTAAAATAAAACAAAACCAATAATTGTAAAACAACTAAATATTTTTTTCCTGTAAAAGAATGTACAATAGTTTGAAGGAAAACCATTTTAACCATTCTTCTGGAGAAAAATCAACATGTTTGCCTTTTCTGGCAGAGGTCAGGATATTGTCAGGATATTTCTTGGTTTATTGTGCTCCCTGCAGTTGCAAATACCCTCTTTGAGTTGCAAAATGCAGTTAAATGAGATAATGTTTTTGATTTTTCATTAACACATGCACATAAATGAGTTAACAGTGTTTTGGGAGTTAACTATGTTTTTAATACATAATGCATACATCTTGCAATGTAAAAATAAGCAGTTTTGTAATAATTTCTTAATAGGCATAGTTTATTATTAGGCTATTCATAGGCTATATTTGTAAATACAGCTGATGTAAAAGTATTTTAATGCTTAAGATTTATTTAGGCTACTGCAGAAAAAAATACAGTTTTCATTGTAACCGAATGTGTGTGTTTATTTAACTATTAATATTATACTGATTTAGGTAATTGACTGCTGGCATAACGTTCCTGAGGGAACAAATCTTTTGGCATGCAGAAATGCAATCACACACATATTATTCCACTCTGAAGTGGGATGACACTAAGGTCATCATATAATCTTATGTTCTTAAACATTCAACTTTATTAATAATCATAAAGACATGAGAAAGGCCATGTCCTGGAGTGAAAATCCATCAGAAAATCCACGCCATCAGAGGTGGCATCCAATACAATCCAGTCACCCAAAACTAAAATTAGCTTGTTTATTTACCCAGCTCCATGCCTTGTACTTTTTTTTTTTCTTCTTTGAAAATGAAAGATTTTGGCTAAAACTGTGGTCCTTGGTGCATAAAATAGCCTGGTGCATAAAATGTGTGCCTTGGTCTACATTTTTACAAAACGTAAAATTCAGGTATGTTCTATTTAGCACAGGATCATTGGGAAAATCTACCCTGGTGTTCATTTTTGAGAACCGACAAATATGTGCTCGCAGTCACATATTGCTGCATTTTATGTGTTAACCGAACACTACTGCTTACCTCAGTATGGACGGCTTTTTGGGCGTAGCTGATTTGCTCAGTAGCTCACGGTGAATAGCACTAGACTTGAGACGTGGAACAGAACAGGTCAGGGTTCGAGTAAAACGAAGGACAATTCCAGAAACCAGGAAAAATTAAACCCAAAAAAGCAGCATGAGGTCTGCTAGTTTCTATCGGTTGTGTTTAGGGAAGGGGGGAGTGTGGGTCCGTTAGATATCAAGCTGATATTATGGACAACGGCAATATTATACCAATATTATGCACTGCGACAAGGCAACCTACTTCTCTCGTGGATGCGAGAAAAGTGCAGAAATATACACTGCGGCCTCTGGTGGATTTACGAGAAATGTATCACATATTAAATGTAATCACATATTAGAAAACGTGCCTAAGTAAAGGCTGATTTATACTTCTGCGTACTGTTTGTCTTGCTCTGCAATAACACTTCTGAAATGCTAGCTGGCAGTAGGTGTTTATGTTCCTCTGTGTCGAGTTTCCTCACTGGTGTTTAGTTTTTTCTGAATGCTGCCTTAATGAACAAGTAGCTATAACTCACTCATTCAGTGGCGGGAATAGGCGGACGCTAGGGTTGGGCCGATAGACGATGGCCAATACACTTCACGATGCTGAGCCGGCATCGCGATCCATCGCCCCGCCCCACATTTGTATTGATATATAACTTATTATTTGCATGTCATCTTAATAGCAATAACGATCTTTTCATGAGCTGTGTTAAATTTTACATATAACTGCCGTTTGCACGACTGACACCATCGTGAGGATTAAATACATCGTGAGAATTATACAGCACCTCTCGCGCTTAAAATGTGTAGATTCAGTGGCAAACGCTGTTACCTCAAACCCCGTCCCACAGACTTTACAGTGAATGTCTTTATTAATTTTCATAGTGGACTTGAAGCCACTGGAAGTCTTTTACCCACTCTTGGAAAAGTGTAAATGGTGGATTAACATTCAGCACATGATCACTAATAAGATGTGCCATTATTAGTAATGTTAGGCTTTCTAAAACTAAATCTGTCAGTGTTATTTTCATTCTCTCTTCTTCAGCGCTTCACATTTTCGCGGTTGTATCTCCGTCATCTGAAGGCAGAAGGCATTGACTGAGTGATTGACAGCTGATATTAACCAATCCATTCGCGTTCAGTTCTAGCGCAGTGGGCCAATACGAAGAGCACAAAGGCGGGGCAAGCATTCCGGGCTTTTTTTTACTTCAGCAAGTTCACAATCGCATAACAACTGTTTTAATCTGTTCCTGAGCGCTGCGTTTGGCGTCTTTAGGTGAAAAGATGCATCCTGCATAAATGTCTCCTAATTCCGCGCACACGTCGAGAATTTTGCAGTGAAAACAGGTCGCACAGCAACAATTTATGCACTAGCACAAATGCTTTCAAATATATATTTTAGGTCGCATAAAATTTCGGGCGCATACGCCGAAACGGTCGAGCCCTAGCATCTTTACTTGTTATTATTTCCTCATAATAATAGTAATAAAATAAGGAAGTTATCATCAATCACAATACAAATTACAGTGAACTCCAAACAAACTTTCGTCTGGTCTCTGCCACCAGCTGTGGGGGAAAAAGCCATTATAAGGACACAGATCACTGCTTATTCATGCCAGAGTCCCGCGGAAAAAAAAGTGATTGACAGGTGGTAATTTGTGTATAACTTTATTTATTTATGGTTTGGTTATGGGTAAAGCAAAGACTACGGGGGTCAGGTAGTGAAAACGATAGGCTACAATTATTAAATTCGTTATGAATTAATTGATATTTAACAACAACCACCCCCACCCCACCTACGACGACGATACCATCGTCCATCGTCGATGTTCACATTAGACCTTGTACGATGCCAAATTGGTCAACATCGCCCAACCCTAGCGGACGCGCAACCACATAAATCATAAGGTAAACACAAAACAACAGTTTTCATCCAGAGCTAGTTCACAGGACTCGACACTCGCTCCAACAGGTTCGCGCAGCTCTAAGTGGTCACACCTACCAAGCCGACCAATCACAGAGCTTGCGTTATGCGTTGTTGTGAAATGTGATTATATTTTTTGAGAAGTATAAATCAGCCTTAACATATTTGAGATCGTCAAAAATGTACACAGCGCCCCTAGTGGATTTGTGAAAACAAAAACTGCAAGAAAGGGTACATATTTGTCGGTTCTCGAAAATGTAGTCCTGGGCACATATTTTAAAATAATATTTTAGATGATAAATTCACTGGAGGACACAGACTGCATTTTTCCAGATCTGAAAAACATTACTTATGGTACATTTTGTTGTACGGTTCATTGCCTGAGGCTCCTCAGCCAAAAGCTATGTATATTTTTGATTCACTTTAATGAAGTGCTTTATAAATTTGTAAATAGAACTGTACTGGCTTTGCTGTATGTGTTTGATTCACTAAAAAAAGTACCAACTCATACAAGCAATTCGTTATATAATTAGGTTAGACTCATCTGTTTGTAAAATATAATCCAAGATAATTTACATTCAAAGTTTTGACATTTTTCTCTTTGTATGCATGTAAAATGGATAATAATACAGAGAGAAGAAAAAGTGTGTGTGTCTTTTTGTAGCTCATTGGCAAAATCTCCTGGTTGTCGTATTCAGTGTTGAATGGACGGATGGCGGCGGGTTGTTATCAGCAGCGAGGAAACTTGCTTTTGATTGACTTTGCGTTCTCGGCGATTAACTCAACCTGACAAACTTAAAGTAGGAATAACACAGAAGAGCAAAGAGGAAAAATGAAAAAATCCAAGTAGTTGGTCTTGTAATAAAATGAATCATTAATCAGACGAGAAATGTTTCCTCTGCATGTGCGATTTATGCTGCTCCAGGGCGAACAGGCCGTCCGTCATGTTAGAACAGGCCACTGGTGGGAAAATAGTGGCCATTCTGTGATCTAAATCAGTCAAAGGGCCGTTGTATGCAGTGTTTTCTTTTGCATTTTGTTTTATGTTTGTGTTATAGGCTTCTGTCTATGTAGAAAGGTGTTTGCAGTGTCTGGCCTCACTGGTTCTTTGGTTCCTAGTTCCTTCCTGTACTTTCTAATACAGGAAATGTTCTCAGCAAGGCTTGAGCAGGCCAAAGGAAATTCCTGCTTGCGTATGAATTCAACTTTTTATCTTCCATCAACCCCTCACTGCTGGTTCACACTGGGAATAATCAACACTTGCTTTCTAAAGTCTTTTTTGAGGTCGGAGGGCTGTCATAACTAGACGAGTATTCCATGTATCATGGCTAAATACACTGCTTATAGAATTTTCTCCATCAGATTTTGTTTTGGAGGGCTTGTTCACTAAAACATTTCTGTGAAACAATTTGGGTTAATTGTTCTTTTAAAGGTTAAATATATATTTTTATGCCGAAAATTCTACCAACCTACTTCATTGTTTATTCATTAATTGTTCAGCTCAGGAACAGAAATTAACTTTGTTTTAATTAATATTTGCTCATGGTAATAATTTTTAAGATGTTTTTTTCCCTTTATAAGAGCAATTTTTATAATTAGCTTATTTTTATATTTTTTTGCCTTTTTTGTAGTTGGTTAAATTTAGGTCTTTGACATCAATCAGTCCAATGGTTGTTGAGATAAAAAAATAAATAATTTTTAATTATTAAGTATTTTAAAAGTAAAATGCAAGAATTGAAGCAAATAATGTGACAAGTCTAAAGAAAATAACTCACAAAGTCAGTTAATTTAGTCCGCAAATATATTATATATATATATATATATATATATATATATATATATATATATATATATATATATATATATATATATATATATATATATATATATATATATATATATATATATATAAAAAATGTCTTAACTCACTTCATTGTTTATTAATTATTGCAAGTGTTCAGCTCAGGAACAGAAATGATCTTTTTTTTTATTTATTACTATTTGCCACTGGTATTAATTCTTTAAAAAAAAGGAAAGTGCAATTTTAAAAATTAGCTGATTAATTTTATTTGCTTTTTTGTAGTTGGTTAAATGTAGGTCTTTGACATAAATCAATCAGTCCACACTATAAAAAATGTAATGACAAAAAGTCAAGACAACAAATATTTTTATGTTGCTTTAACTTATTTTAATAAGTTAATCTGGTTTCAACTACATTTTTTAAAGTTATACAACTTTAACTTAATATGTTTAGTCAGTTTAATTAAATGTAAGTTGAGATGACTAGAAAAGTTCATTTGATTCAGCTGCAAAATTTAAGGCAGCAAGAATTTTTTTTTACAGTGTACAGATAAAAAAGGAAAAAAAAGTGTATTTTCAAAGCAAAATACAAAAATTGAAGCTAATAATGCGACAAGTTTAAAGAAAATATGTCCCAAAATCAGTCATTTTAGGCCGCAAATATAAAAAAAACCTCCCTTCAAAATCCTGGTGGGTCTGATTTACTGTAAGCTGTTAGAAATAGCACCAAGCTGTTTAAAATGGTTTGTGAATTGAAGATTAAACAAAACAAAAAAAGCTTATTACAGGGTAGGGTTACAATATTTCGGCTATAATTATTATTTGACGATTATTGCTGCAGAAAATGTAATAATAAAGAAATAAAACAAACAAACCAATAAAAAGTCATAATTTCTTTGAACATTGTGTTTAACGTGGAAAAACCCAATAAACACAAAGTACAACAAAGTACAGAATAATCTACATAGATCTTTCATTCCCACACATTCTGCCCTATATACGTCTCAAACCTCCAACCCGTAGTGCCACAAATAAACCATGAATAAAATTAAACAAGAAAACACAAAGTCAGGTTCTAAGCATTCTGTCCTGTTATACCAAAGTAAGAAATGAAGCTGCCCCAGTATTTGACAAACAAATCTTGCCACTTTTTCCAATGAAACACAATTTTTTCCAAAAGCATCTAAGATGACACTTCTTTAATTCACATAAAAATAGAAGGTGGTTTAGAATCCCTCCATCTTAAAGTTCATTTTATGGCTGCTAGTAGGGCTAGTCTGACAAATCTCAGATTAATGCTTTGTTGATCATGTAGTGTAGTGTCTCCTAAGAGGGCAAGTCTGGGCTCTCTAGGCACATCAGTACCTACAACTATGGCAATAACCTCTAAGACCTCTTTCCAATATTCTTCTATGTCAAGGCAAGACCACAGAATATGTAGGAGAGTCCCTCTATCTGCTTTACATCTAGGACAAATCTCTGGGTAGGGGCTTTTAAACAAAAAGTCAGAATTAATAATGATTAATAGAATTCCTAAAATGTATGTACAGTAATTGTTTAGAATTTAGTCAGTGAGTGCGCATACATAGTGTTGTTGTTGTTGTTATTATCATCATCACATTGTCATACTATCATCATCATCATTCAAGACTCTAAACGTGCAAAGCTTTTTCTTGACAGGTTATATTCATTTTTTTATTAATAATAAAAGAAATAAAACAAGTAAACCAACAAAAGTAATAATTAATAAGGAATAATAGAATCCATAATATTTATGCTAATTAATCCATAAGAAAATTGTTATTATTATTATTTTTGTCATTATTATATTATTATTCGTTCATTCATTTTCCTTTGGCTTAGTCCCTTTATTCAGCAGGGGTTGCCACAGCGGAATGAACCAACTTATCCAGCATATGTTTTACACAGTAGATGCCCCTCCAGCTGAAACCCAGTACTGGGGAAACATCCATACACACTCATTCACACACATGCACTATAGCCAATTTAGTTTATTCAGTTCACCTTTAGCGCAAGTCTTTGGACTGCGGGGGAAACTCCACACAGAAATGCCAACTGATCCAGCCGGGAGTCAAACCAGCGACCTTTTGAGCCACCATGTTGCCATATTAATATTATTATTCATCATTTAAGACTCCAACGTGCATAGCTTCTTATTGACCAGTGTTTGCCACTCTATAAAACCGTATAATATTGTAAATATTTTTATTTATATAATACCGCCAGATGACATCATTGACGCAGGCACAGCACAGATCGCCTTCAAGCTTACCTTACAGATTTTTCCATTATTTTTAAAGACTTGGACTTGTACTGAAGCAGCAAACACAGAACAGAGACTGTGTTGTCGAACAAAGCTCAGCGGCTACAGTCTGACCCCGTGGTTTTGGCGGTGATTATAAGGCCTTCCTGATTTTAGCAGCTTTCAGCAGGTCGACGGGTTGTTCGCTCCCCCGCTGAAGGCCATGGTTCTGGACCGGATTATCGGGTATGGCTTTAACAGCTGGGTTCACGCCGGACCCCCAAAACCCTAAAGCAACAACCCAGAGCACCGGTAACGCCTGCCATGCCTCGCGGAAAAACAAACACCGCCTTAATCTCCGCATCGCCCTCTGAAAATGGATGTTGGTGTTTTGGTCTGTCAGGGCTTTGTGGGAGACTGTGGTAATAATAGTGTTGAGAAGGCATGAGGGGATATTGGAGAACCGCTTGTAGAGGAGCTTTATATCAAGGGATAAAGTGCATCTCTTCATCACCTTCTATGAGGCCTGTGGTTTTCTTAGTTTTTTGGGGAAAAAGCTGAATGCTGCTTTTATTCATCAGGAATACATTCGGTTGATCAAAATTGCACATTTGTAGTGTTAGAAAGGTTTAGGTTTCAAAATAAATGCTACTTTTTTAACATACTGTTTATTTAGAAGTCCTGAAAACAAGTCAAAGATCACACTGCAAAAAATGCTTTTCTTACTTAGATCGTCTTTTTTATAGCCCACTATCTAAAAATTCTTATATCAAGAAGCATTGGCAAGCAAAACGTATTGTCTTGTTTTCAGAAATAATATGCCAAAATTAAGTGAGTTTTTCCTTAAAACAAGCAAAATAATCTGCCAATGGGGTAAGCAAAATAATCTTGTTTTTCCTTTTGACCTAAGATTAGTTTGCTTACCCCATTGGCAGATTATTTAGCTTGTTTTAAGGGAAAAACTCATCTAATTTTGGCATATTATTTTTTTAAAACAAGACCATATGTTTTGCTTGTCTAGAAAATGCTTCTTACTTTAAGAATTTTTAGATATTTGGACTAGAAACAAGGCAAAAAAAATCTAAGTAAGACAAAAAATCTAAGTAAGAAAAGCATTTTTTGCAGTGTGATATTTGACTTGTTTTCAGGACTTCTAAATAAACAGTATGTGAAAAAAGTAGTATTTATTTTGAAACCTAAACCTTTCTAACACTACAAATGTGCTATTTTGACACTGATCTTTGATAATGTTTCTTGAGCAGCATATCAACATATTTCTTATAACCAGTGTTGTGCTAGCTACTGAAAAATAGTAACTTACAGTTACTAGTTACTTCATTCAAAAAGTAACTCAATTACTTTTTCGATTACTTTTTTTCAGCAAAAAGTAATTGATTACTGTTAAAAGTAATTTTTGAGTTATTCCAAAGAATGTTTTTAATTCTTCCATTAATGCCCTTATAACGTCACTTAAGTGCTGCATGGAGAACACACTGTTGATCAACTACAGTTTTAATTAATTTGCATTCTCACAACTAAACCACAAGACAGACTTAAACAAATTTTTAAACACTAATTTATTTAAGTCAGACCAGCAGAACAAAAATAAAAAAATCACAAGATGATAAAACAGCTGAATATTATATTCAGAAACAAAAAAGCAAAAACTAAAGTTGCTTCAGCATCATAAAAGTTTGAATTTAACTCTTAAACATGTTCCTTCACAGCTTGAGCATGAACACTTGAAACACACACAAAACTTTTATGAAAGTAATCAATTTGGTGAAACTCGACACCAAAAAACTGCTATAATTGTCAACCATAAATAATCTATTTTAAATGAAACAAAAACATAACAGCTGCTCAAAAATAAAATCAGAGCAATTTTCAAACTAACCACAAATTAAACGTGGTATGTCAACAACTTATGGAAAGTAAACTGTGTACAGTTGAAGTCAGAATTATTAGCCCCCCTGAATTATTAGCCCCCGTTTATTTTTTTCCCCAATTTCTGTTTAACGGAGAGAAGATTTTTTTCAACACATTTCTAAACATAATAGTTTAATAACTACTTTTTAATAACTGATTTGTTTTATCTTTGCCATGATGACAGTAAATATTTTATTAGATGTTTTTCAAGATACTTCTATACAGCTTAAAGTGACATTTAAAGGCTTAACTAGGTTAATTAGGTTAACTAGGCAGGTTAGGGTAATTAGGCAAGTTATTGTATAATGATGGTTTGTTCTGTAGACTATCGAAAAAAAATATAGCTTAAAGGGGCTAATAATTTTGACCTTTAAATGGTTTTATTCTAGCTGAAATAAAACAAATAAGACTTTCTCCAGAAGAAAAAATATTATGAGACATACTGTGAAAATGTCCTTGCTCTGTTAAACATCATTTGGGAAATATTTAAAAAAGAAAAAAAATTCAAAGAGAGGCTAATAATTCTGACTTCAACTGTATATTCAAAGTGCAAAATCTGCTGTTGTATAACAGCTATAAATATAAAAAAAATAAATCAGCATTTTTTCTGAGCAATACAACACTATACATTTTAAATAACGTACTGAAATATAACAGAAATGTGTCACTGTGTCTACTAAACTAGTCAATTTTGTTATACAGATAACAGATGTGTGCTAATGTTAATAGTCTCTTGGTCTCTGTCGGGTGCACACTCGGTCTACCTCGTGCACTTTCCCTGCTTATAACATCTCAATATATTAAGGATCAAGTGATGCTGAAGACTGGAGTAATGATGCAAATGTAAATTAAAATATCAATGGGCTTTTGTTGTTGATTACTTTACTAATTTGTAATATTTCTATATTATTAATAATATAAGTATTTTACTCCTGTATATTGCAGTATTGATAGATAATTGATTGTAATTGAAGAATCTGATAATTATTTATTATTTAATATATTTGAACCATTTTTCTTAAGCCTTTTCAAAACTAAATTCCAAGCACATTTTATTCAACAGTGCAGAAACTACACGTGCCTTAATTAATAAATAATAATTGAAATACCAAATTTTTTTAGAAAACTTAATGATAATAATAATATATAGGAATATTTGTCAATATTGAACTGTTTTTATAGAAATATCTGAAAAGTCTTTATATATTTTAGTTTTAAAATTTAATATAGAAATAAAATCTTAGCGTTAAGCGTTGCATCTTTTTAGAACTAGAACAAACCCATACCTTTGTTGAAACATGCTTAATGGAAAAAAAAATGCATCCAAAATATTGGACAGAGCGAAATTAAATATTAAGAAAATGCTGAAATTCTACTTAATTCTAAAAAAATAAGTGTCCTACATTTTAGTGTGAATAAAATGCTGTTTATATTGACATCAGTCTACCTGAAACTTTCACGTAGACCATGTTCATTTAGTACTCCACACTCAATTCTCCTTTGGCATGTGCTGTAGAGGTGAACATGTGCTTAATGTTTTTCCCTGTCTGTTGCTTTGGATGGTCGTAATGTTTTAATACAAATTTATGTAAAGCTCATAATGGAGCTCGGTCCCGAAGCTGTAGTAATGTCTGGTCAGCTGGATTTGAGTAACTCCTCGCTGTGAGTTGGAGGACCTGAACATTTTGCGGGCCTAAAAAACAGCAAATCTGCAGCTTACATGATCTAAGATGCAGATCTAGACCTCCTGTAGCTGGCTTTTCCAGAAAGATTTCCCCGTTTGGTCCAGTTACAGAATACATGAATAAATGAATGCTTTTTGGCTCACATTAAGAAATTACACTGTTTCGTTGGTTAATCTGCATGCTTGTGATTTGTCACAAAAGGCAATATGTAAAGTTAGTCTATTTTAATGCAAAAAATAACATTTCATTAAGATTAGCATATTGAAATGTTTATGTTTGAACAATAAATAGCATAAATGTTTGGGTTTGAAAATAAGTGATAATTTTTTTTTTTCACTCTATTTATAAAGTGCCCATGTTAACAATGTCATTACGGCCAGTAGTGCACAGTGGAACTAATACATTATAATCCAGTGGAAAAAATACACAATTTATTGGCTGGTAATATAATGAATGTTTTTATTAATAAAGCTGACACAAAAAATAAGCATTTAGTGGCTGATACAGACATAGCCGCCAGTGCCGCTATTTACAATGGCATCAGTTTTACCAAAGTTTCTCGACACGTCGCCAACACAAACCAATCGGATCGGTTCACTGTAAAAAAAAACACTGTTTTACACAATTGATTTGTGTTGGGACAACATGAAGGAAATATGTTAGCCTGTTGTTATTTTTTTTTTACAAATTTAAGTTGATTGAACATAAAACAATTAAGTTGTCCCAAAAAACTCAAGAATTGTTTTGTTTTGGCTTGTTTTAAATGAGTAGTTTGAACAAACGATATTCTGTAGGCCTGCTCGATTATGGAAAAAAATCATAATCACTATTATTTTGTTCATAATTGTAATCACGATTATTTAAAACGATATACAGTTAAAGTCAAAATTATTCGCTGTCCTGTGAATTTTAAAATTTCTTTTATGAATATTTTCCAAATGATGTTTAACAGATTCAGGAATTTTTCACAGTATTTTCTATAATACTTTTTTTCTGGAGAAAGTCTTATTTGTTTTATTTTGGCTAGAATGAAAGCAGTTTTTAATTTTTTAAAATCTATTTTAAGGTCAATATTGTTAGCCCCCTTAAGCAATATATTTTTTGATTGTCTGCAGAAGAAACTACTGTTATACAATGACTTGCCTAATTAACCTAATTAAGCCTTCAAATGTCACTTTAGGCTGAATACTAGTATCTTGAAGAATATCTAGTCAAATATTATGTGCTGTCATCTTAGCAAAGATAAAAGAAATCAGTTATTAGAAATGTGTCATTAAATCTATTATGTTTAGAAATGGGTTAAAAAAAATCTTCTTTCCATTAAACAGAAATTGGGGGAAAAATATAAAGGGCTGCTAATAATTCTGACTTCAACTGTATATACAGTTGTTTTTCTTCCTGTAGATAAGGAAAGGGAAATAAATACAATAGAATAAAGTATGAAACAAATTGTGCTTTAAGCATCTTCACTGTAAGAAAACAACTTTAATTATAGCTACAAAAGTCCTTCAGTCAAGAGCAGTGAGTGATTTTTGTCCTTTTGTTGTTTGATTAATAAATATAAAAACAGTCAGCAGCAGGAATATTGCGCGATGTCACTTTAAGAGCAGTATGGTTCTGATTTATGGTTTCACTTTTACATGTCTTTTGATTCTCAACTTGTTTGTTTATTATATAAATGAGGGTTAATATCAATAATCACTAAACACCGCGTTTTGACACGAATTTGCATGTATTTGACCATTAAAGTGCTTCCTTTAAGATGACTTTAGATTTGTGTGCATTGCTCGTCTCTGAGGCGGAGCACACACACACAACAGCATGCGATTTCTTTTGCGCTTTTAAAAACATGAATGATTCGAATGTACATGAATGATGCGCGTCCCATGCTGCAAAAGTTACATTACAGTACATGCTTTTAGTAAACGTCACGTGAAACTGAGCTTTGCAGAGCAACAAATGTGGACAACTGGAAAGGGGGAGGTATATGATGCATAAATCATTTTATATCGGTTTTTTCATAATCTTTAGAAGCCAAAATTGAAACTGAAATTCGATTAATTGCACAGCCTTAATATGCTGTATATCAATATCTGTTGCTTCTTATCGTGTTGTTTTTCGAATATTGTTTTGGTCATCTCCTAACTAGTTGTATTTCCATTCAATGTCAAAAACACTCAATATTTTTTCTCAATATTCACTTTAGCATCAGTTCTGTTCTCAGTGTCTGCCATGCCTTGTTCAAGAATCCAATCCCTCTGAACCCCGCCTTTCTGTGAGCCTACTAAACTCTGATTGGTCAGTTGGCCCAGTTTGTTTTGTAAGCCAGCCACTTGCAGTGAGTTGGGAAATAAATGGATGTTACCATATCGGAGCTTCTCCAGACACCTCATTGTTCCTGGAGAGCTACCTTCCTTCGGTTTTTAGTTGCAACCCTAACCAAACACACCTGTCTGTAATTATCAAGTCCTGCTTCAGCTCCTAATTAATTGGTTCAGGTGTGTTTGATTAGGGTTGGAGCTGAATTCTGCAGGAAGGTAGATCTCCAGGAACAGGGTTGCTGCCCCCTGCATTAGACTGTTCATGTGAGCACTGCTATTTTGTTTTTAGCCACTTTGTAAGTTCTCCAATTGATTGTATTTTTAAGTTTTACCAGATAAGTTCATGCTTATTCTCATATTTTAGACTTGACACATTATCAAATCAAACCAACTCAACTACAGACTTACAACTAAAGTACAAATCTATTCACATTTCAGGCAGAATCCCTTCTTTCTAATTGCAGACAATAACTCTACTTATCATCCACCTTGATCTTTGCTGCTTTCAAAAACAGCTACGCCAAAAATGTATTTATAAATACGACTCCTATTGAGCAGAAATGAGCACCGATGATGTAAGGGTGAGGTGTAGAAAGGGATCACTCGTACTTGGCAAACACCAGGCAGGAATGTCAGAGCCCAAAATATTTTCATTTAAGCACAATCTTATCAGCTCCTCCAGCGCTGGAGACAATGGCGATCTCTGAGGTGTGTGGAGACGCAGGCGTGTGTTGACATTCTCCTGCTCTCAGCGGCAGGTACGGGTTCACTGTCCATAACAGGCCTGTTTGTTTGCTTTTCCGTTCAGGCTCACATCCCTAACAGTTGTTTGTGCTCTGGATTTTTTCCGTGTCGTGTCACTTGCTCATTGTGCAACAAAAGTGTTTTTGTTTCTTTTCTTCTTCTTTTTTTTGTGTGTGAAAGATATATGGATGTAGGTGAACCGATGTGGTGTGTTTTTGTGAGCACCACCCAACATAGATAGAAAATAGCAAATTTTCATTTCACTTAGTACATGATGTAACTACAGAAAAGTCGAGCTTTAAATAGCAAAAATGCAAATGATCAAGATGCTAATGGTCTAATCCGATTCATTGATGTATGCTAAGCTAAGCTAAAAGTGCTCCCGCCACACTCTGAGATCAGCTGAATGGATTTAAAAATGGTGAACTCAGCTTTTTAATAGGTGACTTGTAAAATGAGCCCATTTACAAAAAAGTGGAGTGCTCCTTTAAATATTTAAACAAATAATCCAAAATAATGACCAGAGCAAAAAAATGATTTTAGAAAATAGCAACTTTGCTTTTCCCGTAGGGCTTAGTACACAATGTAACTACAGAAAAGTCAAGCTTTAAATAGAAAAAATGATCAAAATAATTATTTTTTATGAACGAGATTCTAATGGTCTAATCAGATTCAATGATTTATGCTAAGCTAAAAGTGCTTCTGCCAGATCCAGAGATTGGCTGAATGGTTTCAAAAATGGTAAAACTCAACTGTGTAACTCTAGTTGACTTGTAAAATGAATCTCTTTCCAAAAAAGTGTAGTGTCCCTTTAAATATTTAAACAAATAAACAGAATAATGAGTAGAGAAAAGACTTTTTAAATAAATAGTTATTTTCAAGTAAAATATTCAGATTTAAATAGGAAAAATGATCAAAAAAAGTTTTTTTTCTGAACGAGATACTAATGGTCTAATCCGATTCAATGATGTATGCTAAGCTAAAAGTGCTCCCATCACACTCTGAGATCGGCTGAATGGATTAAAAAATGGTAAAACTCAGCTTTTTATCTCTAGGTGACTTGTTAAATGAGCCTATATACTTCCAAAAAAGTGGAGTGCTCCTTTGAATATTTAAACAAATAATCCAAAATAATGAGCAGAGCAAGAAATGATTTTGCAACTTTTCTTTTCCCGTAGGGCTTACTACACAATGTAACTACAGAAAAGTCAAGCTTTAAATAGGAAAAATGATCAAAAAAAGTTTTTTTTCTGAACGAGATGCTAATGGTCTTATCCTATTCAATGATGTATGTTAAGCTAAGCTAAAAGTGCTTCTGCCAGACCCAGAGATTGGCTAAATGGTTTCAAAAATGGTAAAACCCAACTGTGTAACTTTGGTTAACTTGTAAAATGAGCTTGTTTCCAAAAAAAGTGGAGTGTTCCTTTAAATATTTAAACAAATAATCCTAAATAATGAGCAGAGCAACTTTTTTTCCAAGTTGCTTGCACTCTGGATTTTTTCGTGTCACATCACTTTCTCACTTTGTATTTTTGTTTCTTTTTTATTTTGTGAAGGATATTTGGATGCAGGTGAACAGATGTACTGTGTTTTTGTGAGCACCACCCAATATATCGAATGTTTTAGCTTGTGTTATCTCTGATTTATGTACTGTGATTGTAATTATTAGCCTGCGGTGAAAAGTGTATCAATCAGTGACACTTCAGGTATAATCATACCAGTGCAATGCTTTTTGGCAGGTTGATTTTAACATTACTTTCGACTTTTAAGTAATTTAGACATGATATGCTAGCAGATCTTTGGCTTTTTGACTGTGTGTGACCTGTGTCTCCAGGAGGGGAAAGAGGATGTGTAGGAATGGCAAAAACAACAGAGGACTGGCTGTCACCTGATATGAGGGCATTTATCAGCATTTGTGCAAACAGAAAAAGAGACAGAAAACATTTTTCATCCCTTAGTTTTGCAGATACCAGCGAGACAGACTGTATTTCATTTCCTTTCTTTGTCTTTACACACACTCATAGACACACAACGTGATGCATGGAATGTTCCGTAGAAGCAGCTGCTTAAAGGGACAGTTCACCCAAAACTGAAAATTCTGTCATCATTTAGTCACTCTTTACAAAAAGATATTTTGAAGAATGTTGGAAACATTCTAACAAATACTCTTTTCTACTTTAGATGTCAATGGTTACTGTTGTTTTTTTTTCTTCCTTCAAAATATAATTTTTTTTGTGTTCAACAGAATAAAGAAACTCATAAAATGAATAATAGTGATTACATTTTTATTTTTGGGTGAACTATCCCAAAATAAGTGAAAGGGTATGAAGGCCAGTTTATTACATCATAGGATTTTATTTTATTTTATTTTCATTCATTTATTTTCCTTCAGCTTAGTCCCCTTATTCATCAAGGGTCACCACAGCGGAATGAACCGTCAACTTATCCAGCATATGTTTTACACAGCGGATGCCCTTTCAACTGCAACCCAGTACTGGGAAACACCCATACACTCTCACATTCACACACATGCACATACACTGCGGCCAGTTTAGTTTATTCGCCTTTGGACTGTGGGGGAAACCGGAGCAAGACTGGGAACTCATGTTGGCATCTTAACTCATGCCAACATGGGGAGAACATTCAACCTCCACACAGAAATGCCAACTGGCCCAGCCGGGACTCGAACCAGCGACCTTCTTGCTGTGAGGCGACAGTGCTACCCACTGAGCCACCGTGCCATTTAATTTAATTTAATTTTGTTATATTTTTTGTTTTAGTTTAGTTTTTTTATTTTGCTTTGGTTTGTGTTTTTGTTTGGTTTTTGTTTTATTATTATTTTATTAATTTCTTATACCTATTTGATTTGAACAAGTAAGCCAGATAAATTATGTATAACTCTTATTATATTGGTTTATTTTGTTCTTTCTGAAATTATATTCTTAATTATTATTACAAAACTACTCTGTAAAACTGTAAAGTTTAAAAGTGAATTTGTTTTACTAATATTTTTCCGATATTTAAGCATTATTCCATAATTCGTTTTGCTAATATAAGATTCACAGTTTTATTTAATTAATGTCCGAAACATTATTAATTATTAATTAAAATTATTACAATAATATTAGTCATAATATAAAATGATAATTAGTTTAGTTACATTTTTTTTATTTTAGGGTTCATATTTGTTAACAGAAACAATTTGTTATTATTATTATTATTATTATTATTATTTATGATTTTTTTTGCTGTTTATGTTTTTTAAAAAGGAGTCAAACATACTAAATTAAGTAAAATAGTTAATGTTTTAAATTAGGACTTTGTAGAAAACTATATAAAAATACAAATAGCTAATACAAAATATTTATAATACAGCAACATTATATAAATACTAAAAGAAACATATAGCTATAGGACAAGTTGGAGAAAATGTAAACCAATTCTTCAAAATAAATGAAAATATTTAGTTTTTGCAACATGTATATCAGTATTGAATAATGTCATCACGCATAAAGGTAAAAACACTTCCACTAAAAAAGCAAGCTTAACATGTCTAGTAGTTTTTAAAAAGACATACAGTAAAGGGACGAAAGGCAGCAAGAAATGAACAGCAGTAAGTTTATTATTTGTTTGTATCTTGCAGTTGGCAGTTCAAGATCTTCATCTTTACCAGCAGCAAACAATGCCACATTTGGGCAGCAGAATGTAATTGGGTTTGACAAGCTCCAGTCTTTCTAGGCCATTCAGGATATGACATAAGGTGGCCGTCATAACCTCCCAGAGAGCATCTTTGTTCTTGTCGTGGTGCATCTGTGTGTCTTTGTTTTCATTTGCTGTTGTATCTTCCGCCTGGCTTTACAAGGCTGCACTGCTGTCTTGCAAACAATAAACACACCGCCAGAGGTAAATGTGGGAGAGAAAAGTAGAAAAAAATGAAGAAAAAAAAACAATGTGTACTGTTTACAATAATGTGTCTCTGTTCTCGTTCCAGCAACTCTGTGATGAATTAATTTGTCTCTCAGGTCATGGAGTTAATGCTTTTCTAAATTTTTTCTTTTGCATGCTTTTTGTCTATGAAAAGAGTAACATTTTCAAAATTTGAGATGAAAAAACATTAGGATGTTGTCATGTATAGTTGCATTTTTAATTTAATTTAATTTAATTACTTTTCAAAATGTTATTTTATTTTATTTTTCCATACATTGTAATCTCATTAGTCACAAGAACAGCAGAAATCTAGTAAAAACACCCCTAAAAACAAGTTTGTAAGTCATAATATTATGGACCCTTTTCACAAGACTGTTATGAAGTGTTTAACTCTTATCATAATCTTAAATCCTTTCCTTAAATTTTTTTTTTATTATTGTTTTAAACGTATGAACCTTTATATGCATTTATGAATGTATCATATTATCTTTGCGTCAAATTACAAAAAACAAATGAACGTGAAGTTTTTCTTTTATTATTTCAGCAAATAGGGATGTAAAAAAATTATTTTTTACCTAACTATGACGAGTTCCGCTACTGAGAAACCCGGAAATGTGAAAAGGGTTCATTATAATTATAGTTATAAATGACAACATTATTTCTAGAAGCTCTAAAATAAAAATGAATTCCATAAAAAACTAAAGAAAAAAAAAAGAAGCAAACAATGTCGGAAAAAGTATTTTGCAGTATTGTTTTATTTTACTTTCATGTACATTCTAATCTCATTAGTGTCAAGAACAGCAGAAGGTAGTAAAACATCCCCCAAAACAAGTTCTTAAGTCAGAAGTAGTTCAGAAATCACAAATAAATGACGACAATATTTCGAAAAGTCCTAAAAAATGTATTTATATATGAAAAACATATATACATTTGAAGTCAGAATTATTAGCCCCCCTGAATCATTAGCCCCACTGTTTATTTTTCCCCCCAGTTTCTGTTTAACAGAAGCAAGATTTTTTCAACACATTTCTAAACATAATAGTTTTAGTAACTCATCTCTAATAACTGATTTATTTCATCTTTGATGACAATACTGTACATAATATTTTACTAGATATTTTTCAAGACACTTCTATACAGCTTAAAGTGACATTTAAAGGCTTAACTAAGTTAACTAGGCAGGTTAGGGTAATTAGGCAAGTTATTGTATAATGATGGTTTGTTCTATAGACTATCGAAAAAAAAAAAAATAGCTTAAAGGGGCTAATAATTTTGACCTTAAAATGGCTTTTAAAAAATTAAAAGCTGCTTTTATTCTAGCCGAAATAAAACCAATAAGACTTTCTCCTGAAGAAAAAATATTATGAGACATACTGTGAAAATTTAGGAAATATTTAAAAAAGAAAAAATATTTTAAAGGGGGGGGCTAATAATTCTGACTTAAACTATATATATATATATTCATTATTTTGTTATTAGTAGTATTTTCCTCTTTTATTTATACATACATACATACATACATACATACATTAATATATATAAAAATAAAAGTAAAAAAGCTTTGGTAGCAAGCACCGTTCAAAAAGTGCTATGATCTTTTGCAGTATATATGTTTTATTTTCTTTTATTTTATTTAACATTGTAATCTCATTAGTCACAAGAAAAGCAAGTCCTAAAATAAAAATAAATTCCTTAAAAAATAAATAAATAAAAGCTTTTGGAACAAGCACTGCTGAAAAAGTGCTATGACCTTTTGCAGTATAGTTGTTGCTTGTGTTAAAATTAGGGCTGCTCAATATATTGTTTCAGCATCGATATTGCAATGTGCAAATCTGAATTAGTCACATTGCCGGATCTGCAATGTTGAGTTGTGATTGTAATTAACCAGAAAACACATTTGCCTGCATGTGACTATGTAAGATTTCAAGCAAATATATACCATTTGGGTGCTGGAATTGATCCAATGTGCAGCTTTAACAAGGAGTAATTGCATTTAATTATTTCTACAAAGAAAACTATAGTAGAAAAAAGTCAAGAATGAATGTAATTGAATAGGTTTTGGACCTCTTCGAGGAAATATTTTGATCAGCTTTAAATGTTGACCACTTTATACAGTGATTTTTTTTACATTTAATCTTTTATCTGTACCTCAATACTGTTAAGATTCTCTAGAAAGCCATAAATCACTGTTTATTTAACTTGTATCTTTGTTCTATTTTATTAATTTATGCTTGTAATATGTTTGCATCTCATGTAGATTCACTTTCCTACAAAATCAAGACCATCAGATTTTTTCCCAAATAGAGTTATTTGTCATATTGTGAAATTAAATTCATATCGCAATATATAGCACAAAAAAAACAAAATATCGCAGTGTCAGTTTTTTTCCCAATATCGTGGAGCCCTAGGTAAAAGTGTAGAAGAGTAAAATCACACCCTTACATTTAAGTGATTAGGTGATTTAAATGTTGTATTGATTTTTGTACAGGTAACTACTACCAACACATAAATTGTTAAAATTTCCAACCCGCATTGTGAAAGTAGTATAAGATACCTGACTTCAACACAACTAGTAATCTGTTACTGCATTTCATTTTCCTTCGAAGTCAATCTCAGTTCTTTACCTCAGTTTTTTACTGTGTCCTTCGCCCACAAAATAAAGTAGTTTTGATTGTTTATGTTTGTGTTCCAGCCTGTGTTTGATGTCTGAGCTGAAGTTGCTGGTTGTCGGGTAACCTCCTGTGCCCTTCTCTGATTGGCCGAGAGAGATAGGTGTTGACTGGCAGATGGATGATAAGAGTGCAGACATGCATGAAAACCGATTGGACGATAACTGCCGCTCACCTAGGGGAAGTGGCCTATCTGATTTCTCGATTTCAATCATGGCTATGATAAATCTGTCACATCAGCTTTGACTTGACTTATCGACGTGCCATATCACCCTGCATATAACAAGAGAGAGAGAGAGAGAGAGAGAGAGAGAGAGAGAGAGACACGGCTGATAAAAAAAATAATAATAATATTTTTCCTGCCGCTGTGTAAGCTTGTCACATGGCAGGTTTTAAAGGCCTGCTGATTTATGCCCTGGTCAGCACATGCTGATGCTTCTGGGAAAATATCAACAAGAGTTCAGTTTTTTTCATGAAACATAGGCCCCGTTTACACTGCCAGTTAAATATAGTTAGATTTTTTGCTCATATGTGACACAGATCGGATCTGTTCTATGACACACACGAAAAAAAAAACGCATGCATTGAGATATTCAGAGATCAGTTTCAGGCCTCCTTTATATGTGGAAATAAATTAGATATAAATCGGATATGTGACAGTGCGACTATCATGTAAACGGGCAGATCGGATTTATTGAAGCATTCCATTTTGTACGTCATTAAACTTGCGACAATGTGGTATTTCTATTTTTAATAACGTAGAAGGAAGAGCGTGTGTGGAGACGCCGACACGGTAAACAACAACAGAGGAAACATGGAGGAGGAAAGTGGTCAATCGCCACAATTTGCTCCCACCAGACCTGAGATCTTTCTCGTACCCTCAAATTCCTCTGAATGGTGGAGGACACCATATATAAACCATAGGCGCAAGCTGCAATGACGGTCCTTTCCCTCCTCCTATTCCTCCGCCTTAAAAATTATTTTAAAGTTGGGCGAACTTCGCAAATATTTACTTCACGAATTTCTCATATTTCGCAGAGCTAAAAGCAAGACAATTTCTTTCATCGTGGCTAGTGTGGCGCAGATGCTAGAACCCGCCTTTACGAATGCGCGGCACCGTAAATTGTATGGAAAGTGTAAACGCATGAATCAGATATGGGTCACGATTAAAAGAACGTGTAAACGAACAGGCAAAAATATCAGATATAGGCAACAAATCTCATAATCAAATAGTACTGGGAAACATCCATACACTTTCATTCACACACATACACAACGCCCAATTTAGTTTATTCAATTCACCTGTAGCGCATGTCTTTGGACTGTGGGGGAAAGCGGAGCACCCGCAGGAAACCCTCGCAAACACGGGGGGAGTATGCAAACTCTACACAAAAATGCCAACTGGCCCAGCTGGGACTCGAACCAGTGACCTGTTTGCTGTGAGGTGACAGCTACCGTGTCGCCCTAAATCTGATATTACGATTATTAATTTTTCTGCGATTAAATATTGCGATATAAATACAGTTTCACAAGATGGTTTGAACAGCTCTATATGATGGCTATATACAGAAATTGAATAATCGCAATGCAGAAAAAGCTTTTTTCTCATTTCTAGTACAAATATCTAAAAATTCTAAGATCAAGTAAAAATATTGTTTTGTTTTCACCTTTGAAAGAAATAAGTCAAAATTAAGAGTTTTTCCTTAATTTCAAGCAAAATTATCTGCCAATGGGGAGTGTAAAATAATCTTATTTTCGCTTTAAAATTTAGAAATTTAGCCTAGAAACAAGACAAAAATTCTAAAAAGTTGTATAAATAATTAAATACAATTAATTTTTGTTATACCTCCAAACATCAACTTTTTTGGTGGCCAAAATGTTTTAAACTCTCTTGAAATGTTCAGTCACAGGCCTTAAAAACTCATGCAAAAAAAGAAACATTCACACTATTATAGTTAAACTTAGCATTGACTTTATAAACTCTGAATGTCTTCTGTAGCTCCTGGTCAACTATGATTCAGACTCAACATTGCATATCCTGCGTTGTGACTGTCATGGATGCACACAATGCAATATCAACAATGAAACGATATACTGTATTGTGTAGCACTAGAGGAATATACAGTGGAGGAAATGAGTATTGAACACTGTTGACCTAAATTTTTTACCGGATGTTGGTAACAAAATAAAGATATTTTATATAAGTTATTGCAATAGATGTTGTGTAGACGATCATAAAGCCCTTCCTTTTCCGAAACTTTATTCTGTATTACACGGCGTTTGTTAACAATAAATCACTGTTGTTTGAGCTGTGTGTAGAAATGACAGGTCTTTGCAGATGTAGAGCAGTTTAGCGTGTAGTTTTGGGCTTGTGTGGTCACAAGAGGGACGAAACGTAACCAGATGAATTGCTGAGGGAGTATTAGTCTGCATTGTTTCGCTTTGCTGATATTGGCGCTTAACCTTTGTCAACAAACTCTTTGAATTCTTTAACGCTAGTCATAGGAGAATCTCGATGGCGTGGATCAGAAGCTGGCCATCTCTCGGCTCATTCTTGGACGTCTAATTGGATCACTGCAGTTTGGCGATTGTTAACGAATGACGTGTTTTGTAATGAAGTCATCAGACTGAGAGCATTTGGGAGAAACGTATAGTAGAAACAGCATAAAACTCTGTCACAAAAAATCGTAGCCTCCGCCAGTGGATTCAAAAAGGCCACACAGATGGGAAGATGCAATTCAAGGTTTTTTTTCAGCATGTGGGAGGAAAATCTCTCTTTTATATTCGATGTAGCTTTTTCTGTTTCCCCAGGATTTATCACAATTGAGAAACCTGGTGAAATTAAAGATTTTCTTTAGAATTTTCTTAGTATTTAAAAAAAAAAATACTATTCTATGAACAAATCTATCTCTAATTACAAGGCAAAGTCTATTTTTTACATTTCTCAAAAACAGTCCCATTATGCTTTTTACACTTTCAAATTCTTTGTGTTAGCATGAGAAAGATCTGTAAAGCACAACATTGGCCCAAAGATTCTGTGTGTGTCCCAAATCGGACACATATGCAATGTTCTACGCCATTTTGTTCTCGCAAGTAGTGTGTTCACACTGAAAACTCTGAAACAGGGATGTCAAACTCAATTCCTGAAGGGCCACAGTTTAGTTCCAACCCTGCTTCAACACACTTACTGGTAGTTTTCAAGCAAGCCTGAAGAACTCAATTAGTTTCATCAGGTGTGTTTAATTAGGGTTGGAACTAAACTGTGCAGGGCTGCGGCCCTCCAGGAGTTGAGTTTGACATCCCTGCTCTAAAAAGAATGAGTGCACATTAATTACCCGGATGATGCACTTATTCAGCTGGTAAAATGAAGTGTGGGATGATGGACACTTCGCACTCAACGACCGCTGCTTTGCTCGCGTAGCAGAAGGGGCAGAGCTATCTGCCCCGGCGCTCATGTTGGATTACTTTATTAATTTTGGATTGTGAAAGCAAAATTCTCCTATGAGAGTGATTGTAGCGCCTCCTGATGGTGAATGCTGTTATACTCATGGCAGGTATTATTTGGTACTTTGTTAATTTATTTCACTAATTTGGCAACCATCAAACTTCATCAGGGAAACGGTTTGAATTTCCGCTTAGTAAAAAAAAAAAGTGTTCCATTACAGACGACACTACATACATGTACAGGGAATGCAGAATTATTAGGCAAGTTGTATTTTTGAGAATTCATTTTATTATTGAACAACAACCATGTTCTCAATGAACCCGAAAAACTCATTAATATCAAAGCTGAATATTTTTGGAAGTAGTTTTTAGTTTGTTTTTAGTTTTAGCTATTTTAGGGGGATATCTGTGTGTGCAGGTGACTATTACTGTGCAGAATTATTAGGCAACTTAACAAAAAACAAATATATACCCATTTCAATTATTTATTTTCACCAGTGAAACCAATATAACATCTCAACATTCACAAATATACATTTCTGACATTCAAAAACAAAACAAAAACAAATCCGTGACCAATATAGCCACCTTTCTTTTCAAGCACACTCAAAAGCCTGTCATCCATGGATTCTGTCAGTGTTTTGATCTGTTCACCATCAACATTGCGTGCAGCAGCAACCACAGCCTCCCAGACACTGTTCAGAGAGGTGTACTGTTTTCCCTCCTTGTAAATTTCACATTTGATGATGGACCACAGGTTCTCTATGGGGTTCATATCAGGTGAACAAGGAGGCCATGTCATTAGTTTTTCTTCTTTTACACCCTTTCTTGCTAGCCACGCTGTGGAGTACTTGGACGCGTGTTATGGAGCATTGTCCTGCATGAAAATCATGTTTTTCTTGAAGGATGCAGACTTCTTCCTGTACCACTGCTTGAAGAAGGTGTCTTCCAGAAACTGGCAGTAGGACAGGGAGTTGAGCTTGACTCCATCCTCAACCCAAAAAGCCGGCGTCTGAGTCGGACTGGAGCTCTCTACCCTTTACCGATCCAGCCACGGGCCCATCCATCTGGCCCATCAAGACTCACTCTCATTGCATCCGTCCATAAAACCTTAGAAAAATCAGTCTTGAGATATTTCTTGGCCCAGTCTTGACGTTTCAGCTTGTGTGTCTTGTTCAGTGATGGTCATTTTTCAGCCTTTCTTACCTTGGCCATGTCTCTGAGTATTGCACACCTTGTGCTTTTGGGCACTCCAGTGATGTTGCAGCTCTGAAATATGGCAAAACTGGTGGCAAGTGGCATCTTGGCAGCTGCACGCTTGACTTTTCTCAGTTCATGGGCAGTTATTTTGCACCTTGGTTTTTCCAGACGCTTCTTGCGACCCTGTTGACTATTTTGAATGAAACGCTTGATTGTTCGATGATTACGCTTCAGAAGCTTGGCAATTTTAAGAGTGCTGCATCCCTCTGCAAGATATCTTACTATTTTTGACTATTCGGAGCCTGTCAAGTCCTTCTTTTGACCCATTTTGCCAAAGGAAAGGAAGTTGCCTAATAATTATGCACACCTGATATAGGGTGTTGATGTCATTAGACCACACCCCTTCTCATTACAGAGATGCACATCACCTAAAATGCTTAATTGGTAGTAGGCTTTCGAGCCTATACAGCTTGGAGTAAGACAACATGCATAAAGAGGATGATGTGGTCAAAATACTCATTTGCCTAATATTTCTGCACTCCCTGTACTATGCTGTTGAGTGTGTAAGTGCATAAGTACATATTGTATAGTGTGCCATTTGGGATGCAGCTTCTCTCTTTCATTAAGCAGTTTAAGTGGCCTTGAGTTCAAAAGACACTGTTTTATAGGGTTTAATATATCAATACACATTTCAGTTTCTTCTTTAACAGTTTGTGTTGACAGACAAAAACCGAAAGAAGAAATCAAATGCGACCAAAACAAAAATGCAAGAACAAAAACTGTAGTGATAAACCTATTCAAGAGGGGGCACAAAGAAACTGTCTGCCGTTTTGTCTCATTTTTTAAACATGTGCAAACAATATGGATTGTCAGATTCATTCATTCATTTTCCCTCGGTCTAAGGGTGCTTTCACACCTGTGAATCGATTCATTTGTTCCGAAACAGGGATTAAAGTTGTTACAATGTTGCTCTTTGTTCCTGGTGCGGTTCGCTTTCACACGGCAAACGGACCAAAATAGCTAAAGCTAGTCACGTGCGAGTAAACTCTCCTCACATTGATAAGTTTCACACTGTTTATTTTGCTGAGTCCCGCTCAGCTGTCATGCGTCCTTATTTTAATTTATGATGATGAGCAATAAGACGTTATAAGCGAAAAGCTACACTTTCGTTTTGAATGGTGACACCCACAGATATCGTCACTAAATATAGAGCAGAGGTAAGACTTTCTCATATACAGTACAGCAGTTGGCTTATGCATTTTAGGCTTTACAATACGTATAGAGAGCAATAACAGATAAACCAAGACTGCAGTTTAGTCACTTTTCCGGATAAACGGCTCTCGTTATTAGTTCAGCATGCTTTCACTTTCGTATTTTACACGAAACCCACATTTACCGGTAGGAATGACCTCCCGCCCTCCTCATAATTCTCTCTTCATATAGCCATATATGCCTATGACATATCCATGATACAGTGGGATATGGGCTGGATCAGATTGTATCGCTTTCTCACTAGAATCGATCCGCTCCAGAGTTTGTTTCAATCGAGCCGAGACCACCTCATTCTGGGGATCTCAGACTGATCGTTTTACATGTGCCAAACGAACCGCGCTAACTGGGCAAATGAGACCGGTTCCGAAACAAAAGTCTAGGTGTGAAAGCACCCTTAGTCCCTTTAATCATCAGGGGTCACCACAGAGGAATGAACTGCCAACTTATCCAGCATATGTTTTACACAGCGGATGCCCTTCCAGCTGCAACACAGTACTGGCAAACATCCATACACATTCGCACACATACACTATGGACAATTAAGTTTATTCAATTCACCTATACCGCATGTCTTTGGACTGTGGGGGAAATCAGAGCACCCGGAGAAATCCCACGCCAACACGCGGAGGGATTGTCAGATTATTCAAATTTGTACATTTTATTTATTTTTTTAATCAGTCAATTCCCCTTTGGTGAGCCAGAAGTATTATGAAAGTGGTATGTAAGGACTAGGGGTTACCTACGATGCAATATTATCGCAACATTTTGCCTGCCGATATTGACATAAAACAATATCAGCGATTCTGCAAAATATTGATTTAACACAAGAAAACCATCCATGATGTATGATGATTTTTGTAAATGAAGGGGAAGAATTGCATCAATGTTATGTTGTTTTATTACCAGCAAATGGTTTATAAAATTGCAACAATGTAAAACAAACTCACAGCTGTCAAACAAGCTTATTGCGGCCATTATGGGAAGCATCACCTGGAGGCGGTTGGATGTACTGCAGCCAATATGATAAACAGCTGCAGTGTTAGACTGATTAAATAATTCAGATCTTTTGTACATTCAGATAAATATCGATACTTTGCACCAGAGTATTCGTAATGTGTCACGGCCCGAAATAACATGATAAATCAGCAAATCGATATTTGGTCTCACCCCTAGTAAACACTGCTTTGTTTACAGTTTGTATGCGTGCAGCACTAGTTCTGGTTTCCCTTGTGTAATGACAATACAGATACTGCCACCTGCTAGTGTGGAAAGATACATCCTCCACAGGGACCCAGAGGTATGGTTTTGATTCAGTCGGCTGTTGTCTAATTGGTGTGTTCACATGCAACTTTTTTTGGTCAAGATAGGACCAGACACAGCCTTTACGAGGTGATGACACATTCGGTTTTCGCCGCCGCTAGTTCCTTGTTGTCAGCTTGGTGTGTTTTGGGCTTAAAACTATGTATCAAGAGTTTAACCTGGCAAGACATTAAAATGCATATTGTAACCCATCGATCCTACTGCACCCAACCCACACTGAGCTGGGATCGAACCGGCGATTCTTTGTATGGGTGTCGGTTGCTCTAACAAGGGGGCTAAAACCATGGTCTCTAGCCTCTGTTGCACCTTTTTTTAAGGCCAGAGAAGTGAGGTTTACCTGCATAGCACTGTGGTAGCTGTCCTCTGTTACACTCACCCCCCTAAACCTCACTCCCATCCCGGACGAGCCCCCACATGTAACCCACTGGCTCTGCTGCACCCAACCTGCGCTGAGCTGGGATCGAACCGACGATTCTTTGTTTGAGAGTTGGTTGCTCTAACAAGAAGGCTTAAGAAAATGGTCTAGCGTCTGTCGATAGAGCACCTTTTGAGGTCAGAGGAGTGAGGTTTACCTGTATAGCACTTTGCTTGACTGGCCTCCGTTACAATATAAATATGTTGGTTGTTGGTTGGAGTATCTGAAACACACGCTATAAAGTCTCCTCCCCTACTGGAAAGTGGGCGTGACACTGCAGCTCATTTACATTTAAAGAAAACGGTCTTTTTTTATTCCTGCTAATAGATTTTTAGCATTTATACATGTGATCTTTGTAGTATTTTAGGCTGACACATACTAGGGAAGCTTGGAGTTATTCTTTTTGTACAAATGGCATAAAAGGACTCCCTTAATGTGATGATGCATCTGTTTTGATGCATTTGTTTAATCAAATTACAGTAAAATCTGTAATAGTAATAGAGGGCAACCATCGAAGACTTTGAGGACAACACATACACTTCATACACAAATAGACTACATTGAACATGTAGACATAGATGTCACCTACATACTATATTACGGCAGGTTAACCATGTTTCTATATAATAACTTTAACTGTTAACAGCTATTAGTTACTAGTTAAAGTTATTAGTATCTAATAAAGTTTTGATAACTAATAACCTTAACTTTTCGGAATTTGATTGTAAGGCAATAATGTGCACCTTTTGTAAAGCCGCTTTAAAACGATAATTATTGTGAAAAGAGTTATACAAATAAACTTATTTTAGTTATTTTCTTGAGTACGTCGCCAAATATAACATGTAGTTACAACATCATCCAGCAGGGGCTTAATAGGCTAAACCTGACTCCTTTGCTAAATCCTGGAATCTGAAGCCCTCATGAATGCATATTCTGCTATATTTTTACTGCACAACAGCTGTGGTCTGTGTGCTTATTAACCTCGGCATTGTTTCTAGTTTGTTTTCAAACCCGGCCATGTGCACTTCTGCTTCTCCTTGAGGGATTTCAGTGAGAATGTGCTAATCCTACTGTTCAGAAACACAGTGGAGGAACCATTAGCTGAGGTCGAGCAAGTGGAAAATGAGCGAGGAAAGTATGAAGCAAAGTAAATTGTACACCATCGCTGAAAGGTCGTGTGGTCGAGCACTCAGCCGCTGATTCGATTGGGAATATGCGAACAAAACCAGCAAAAAATAGACATTGCAACCATTTTTAACCAATCAGAAAACAGCAGCTATGCTAAAGTGAACAAAAATAAAGCTTGTATTTATTCTCTTTCTCGTGAGGTTTATTGGTGCTGAAAGCTCATATGAACACAATTTAGTCTTGATTGATGGCTCCTGCAGTTCACAGATTGTTGTCTTATACTGCTGTTATTGTTCTGGGAAAACGTATTGTAATGTGAAAACAATGCTCTTCTTCACTGTAGGTTCATGGAGAGATGGTGTGTCATTTTTTGGTGTTCTTCGTGTCACAAAAATGGAATTCTGTTTTGATGTAACACTTCCAAACGGCTGCAGTTGTTTGAAAAAAGAAAATGAAATTGGCATTAGTTGAGTCAGTGTTGCTATGCTGAGATTCTCAAACAAAAACAATGACTATTTTTTAATAGGAGTGTGTGAGATTTATTGTCTGCAATGCTGTTTTTATGATGTGAGAGCTGCTGTTATCGAGTATGTCACTCACTTTGCAAACATACCAAAAAATAAATGAAAAAAATAGCATGTTTTGAGAGTCTAAAATGTTTACTGCTCAATGAAGCTTATCTGAATGATGTCTGAATATCATTATAATTCAAGTTAGGTGGGGGAAAAATTATATGAATTTAACAGGGTATCCGCAGAGTCTTAAAATGTCTTACAAAAGATAAATGTTAGGTCTTAAATCTACTGAAATGTTGTGTTGTCGGTCTTAAATCTTTTTTTAATCGGTCTTAATTTTCTTTTATTCATGTATACCTACCCTATCTGGCCATTAACACCCATCCAATCACCAACAATCCTAATCTTTTGGGTTAAACTTTTAACTTTTTATTCAAAAATAAGCATTTAATACATTCTCTTAATCAACATCATTGGATTCTAACTTTTATTGATATTGTGTATCTGGAAATGTCCACTGCTCGCATCCATGGTGCAAGAGAGGACACCATCAGACTTTAGAAAAACTTAAAGGATTACTAATTTAAATCAAGAAGACATCAAAAAGCAAAAATTTTTGGTCCCAGGCCTCATAATTATTATTATTAGTTTTAAAATTTATTATTATTATTATCATTTATTAATTTATTTTTCCCTTTTTATTATTTTAAAATGTTTTTTTTTTCTCTCTCTCTTCATAGTAATTGTTTAAGGTTCCTTGTTTGGGCTTCTAATAACTTTTCTTCATTGTCGTAGACCACTTTCAGCATGGTTTTGAATATCTTAATCTATTTGTTTATTACTATTCTTTTATTTATTGATTTTTAGCTGGCGTAATTTTACCCTTACTTAACCTTAAGTACAGATTTGGTTTATTGCTTTTTTGGTTTGTAAATTTGTTTTATTGTATGTATGGGTGTGTATGTGTATTTATTTATTTATTCATTTATTTTCATTTTTATTTATTTAATTTTTAATTTTTTATACAGGGAGTGCAGAATTATTAAGCAAGTGGTATTTTTGAGGATTAATTTTATTATTGAACAACAACCATGTTCTCAATAAACCCAAAAAACTCATTAATATCAAAGCTGAATATTTTGGAAGTAGTTTTTAGTTTGTTTTTAGTTTTAGCTGTTTTAGGAGGATATCTGTGTGTGCAGGTGACTATTACTGTGCATAATTATTAGGCAACTTAACAAAAAACAAATGTATACCCATTTCAATTATTTATTTTCACCAGTGAAACCAATATAACATCTCAACATTCACAAATATACATTTCTGACATTCAAAAACAAAACAAAAACAAATCAGTGACCAATATAGCCACCTTTCTTTGTAAGGACACTCAAAAGCCTGCCATCCATGGATTCTGTCAGTGTTTTGATCTGTTCACCATCAACATTGCGTGCAGCAGCAACCACAGCCTCCCAGACACTGTTCAGAGAGGTGTACTGTTTTCCCTCCTTGTAAAATTTCACATTTGATGATGGACCACAGGTTCTCTATGGGGTTCAGATCAGGTGACACTCTTCTGTGTTTTTGGGTCACAACTTAATTGATTTATGTTCAGTCCACTTGAATTTGTAAATACTATTAAGTTAACTTTATAAATTTGTGTTACTGTAGGGCAATATAAAGGAATTGTGTGGAACCCAGCATTTTACAGTGTTTGCATTAAACCTACATGCTCTGCAACGCCCTTCAGGTGAATTCAGAATTTCACCATACCACTGTGATGGAACAATCGCATATTAAAACCATTTGGTGTAGTTGTAAAACCAGATGATTCAGAAAACGAGGCACCAAATGAGAACCATGGCGCTCAATGAGGAGATCCATCTGCGGTGTTATTAATCTCCTGGCAATGCTGTTATTTATTAGAGTTTATCTTAACAAGCCTGTTGCCTTTGGGCAGTAAACAAACAATGCAAAAACAACGCCTGACCTCCCTTCAGTCCAGCGGTCCTTTCACAAGCTTTGAGTTTATTTGTTCTCTGATTAATGCAAATATAAATCTGAAATCAGTCACCACGTGAGATCATCTGCTCTTCACACGCACCAGTTCTGTTTCCATTACATAGTGTGGGTTTTCACTTTTGTCCACCATCGTCCTTCTTTGATTGAGCTAATTCCATCTGTTTGAGATGGAAATTCTATCATCACTCATCAGTGGTGTTTTAAAGGTGCTGTATGTACGTTTTGAACTCTACTTAAAGCATAAAAATACCAGAATATGTTTGCAGATATTTAAGAAACATGCAAAGTGAACATTCTTGTTTATCTGAAAATCAATGCGGAAGTCAGATATTCTGCTTTGAAAATGTGTTTCGTGCCAGAACGCTGTCTTTGTTTTGGTTCTTTTAACCCGCCCAATGCCAGTCTAGCTAATTTTATTTCAGCACCCCGGGTTGCCTTGTTGCAAAACAGCGTATTTCATTCATTCAGTCAGAAAGGCTCTCAAAGTATGCATCCGTGACCATAATGCGACCTCCGGAGTTCGGAGTTAGGTGAGCAGGTTACATTGTAACCACATGTCCTAACAACACGCTATGTGATTTGCAGTGATAAGCAATTTGGATGTTTGCACCAGGCGAAACACCACAGAATTATAAATACAGCCATTCAGAAGCACAGAATATGCACTCACTGCACTCCAACAAAATGCTAAGGTTTATAATCTAATTAATACATATTAAACCTCTTTAACAAAGTTCCATTTCAAATGGTTTATTTTATTTTTAAGATCTGAGGTAAACTATCTGCTGCTGCTTTCAGTATGGCAATAAATGCCATGGAAAATGTCATTCAAACTCACATTGTTAGAATTTAACACTGAATAAAGCACATGAGGTGTATCTCTAAAATAGAAATTTCAGGTATTGGTTAGAACAAAACTCCTTTAAATATGGAAAATATTCATTCTATTGCGTGCCGCAACTTAAATCAGCCTTTAGGCTCAACAGTCAGGCACTGTTTGGTTGATGTCAATCTGGCAACCTGCAAGTTCTTAAATACTGCACCTTTAATAATGCTAATGCCCAAAAGTGGGCGATTAGATAAAGAGTAATTCTCTTAGACATGAACATTACATCATAAATTATGCTAGTTTCAAATCTGAATGACTTCTTTTTTAGTAGAGATAATAAAACCCATATAATAATAAATATTTTCAAGCATATACAGTTTTTCACCTGCAACTAGATTGTACTGCAATTATACTTCATTGACTTTAAAAAAAAAAAAGAAGCAAGAACTGCTAACAAATAGTTGTGTTAGCATAAATCTGAAACATACAGAACATGCTAGCAGTGTGCTAATTTATGTTATCAAAATGTCTGTTATATATTAAATAAATAGATATTCAGAACATCTAATTTTTAAAATATTTTATATTTGTTCTTATTTTCTATAACTATAACTTTTTTTTTTATATATCTAAAATTTTTCTTATTTTTTTTAATTTTTTTTATTGATATTATTATTTTTTTAAGGTCACAGGCTGTTGTATAAGCATTTCATTGCATATCGTACTGTGTATTACTGTGCATGTGTCAAATACGATTTGAATTTGCAATTAGAATTTTCAATGTCATAATTCTGGAGCATGCAAACAGAATAAGAATCACAATAATAACAAGATAATCATTTTCAAACTTTTATGTCAAATGTAAATCATTTTTGCTACCTGAAATAAAATAAATGTGTACTGAATTAATTTATTTCTAAAAATAAACTGTAAAATCTATATATTTTTTACTTAAAATCTTGATATTATGTATTACGTTTATATGTAAAATATTATGATATGTAACATTATGACTTGATATTTATGATATTGATGACTTGATATTTATGATGACTTGATATTATGACTTAATATTACGATATATAAAATTTTAAGACTTGATATTTATATTTATGATATTAATGACTTATGATGATGTTTATGACGACTTGATATGACTTAATATTATGATATGTAAAATATTAAGACTTGATATTTATAATATTTATGATATTGATTACTTGATATTTATGATGACTTGATATTATGACTTAACATTATGATATGTAAAATATTAAGACTTGATGTTATGTATCATATAATAATTTATGACCATAATCTTTTGTTTTGTAGTTTTTAAATTGTCATTATTTTCTTTAATTATTTTAGCTTTAAGTTTAACTAAATGAAAACAAGAGACATTTCCATGACTCTACTGGATGTAGATAGATCAGCAGTGAGATGAACACAACAGAACATTCATTTTGTCTGGGTATTGTATTCGTAGTGTTTTTCTCATGCACTGAAAGTATTTTATTACAGACTTCAGTCTTCATTAATGTCATGAAATCATTGGGCTCCAGACCTTGCAGTCAGTTCTGTCTCAGATTCTCAATTGTGTTTTTGTGCGTTTCCTTCCACAGGCTACGCATGGCCCAGAGAGCCATCAAACAGACTCAGGTGACTGTTCAGAAGATTGGGAAGGAAATTGAAGAGAAACTGAGGACAACAGCGTCCTGCACAGAAAAGGTGAGAGCCAGCAAATCAAACTAGTAAGACAGTCCAGAGCTGTATCATAAAACCTTACTATTTCTCTCATTCACTAAGCCCTTCTTCGTGCATGTCCCATGGTGCTTTACGTGAATTAGTCTTTTTTCATTCATCAAATATTAAATAGCAACTTATTAGAATTAACAATATACTTTCAGCAGACCATGAATAACCACACAAGTTTTTCCACAACAATGTTACAGACTTGAATATTACTGTACTGTGTGGAGCGCAAAGAGAAAATACTATCAAAACAGTAAACCCAAAAGAGCTTCGCAACTAATCTTGCGTTAAAATACAAATTTTCCCAACAGATAAAAAAAAAGCACAAAGCCAAACATGCCTCTCACTTAGTTTTCACTATATACAGTATATATGGATTGTTTGTAGTGCAGTCTTATTATTTAAAATGATTTGATTGATTACTTTCGAATGGAAGTTCCTCAAATCGTAAGTGCATTCATAATTTGAAAGACAGTGGTCACATGTGTAAAAACTGAAATGAGTGAGTGAATTCTGATAGTGACCGATACTTTTCCTGTCCTTTTTTTCTTCATGAATTCAAATGTCATTTTCGTATGTCTTATTTAATGTATTATTGGATAATAAAGAGAGTTTTTTTTTTTTTTTTTTTTTTTTTTTTTTTGTACCATTAGTATATATTTTTTTTTTTGGTTTTCATTTAAACTTTTGTCAAAGCTTTAATTTTTTTTGTCAATTTGTTAGTTAAATATCTTTTTTTTTCAGCATTTCTGATATATTTTAAAATAAATTTTTATAGTTATTTAAAATAAAAGGTTTGTGTTAAACTAAAATGTTTTTCTAAAATATTTTCTTGGCAACTAGGTAAAATAATGTTTTATTTTATTTGAATTTTTTTTTATCAGGGTGTTCTCAGGGCCTCAATATCTTAATCTCATAAATTTCAAAAATAAAATTTTAGGCCATGAAACGTTTTAAATTCGCTAAAATGTAGTGTTGTAGATCTTAAATCATTTTAAATGGGTCTTAATTTTCCTGTGCTAATAAAGCTACCCAATCGGGCCAGCACCAACCAATAATCCATCTCAAATTTTCTAGATTTTTTTAATATAATTTTTTATTGCAAAGAGATACAAAAACATCGGTTCTCAAAATCAAATTCTTTAATCAGGGAAAGAAAACTAAAACAACACATCCCTTTACATCAGAGCTATTCAATTGGCGGACCGAACTTGCCAATTTGTTCCGACCCTCCAAATAGTGTGACCAAGACATCAAAATAAATTTAGTTCAGTCAAAAAACGGCCGCTATAGTTATGAAGTGACGTGCGTCTGTTCAATACAGCACAAGCTGCAATTAAACACTGCGCAGAGCGCGAGACACCTGACATTAAGCGAGTGATGCGAGCAGCCGAAAACATTTGGATACTTAAGCTTAAAGGCGTGTCAACGCCGTGTTTCTGTTGCACGGAACGAAACTGCTGCAACTAAACAAAGTTGTGCCACCTGTGCGCTAGTTGAAAGTTGTGAGCTTATACACCAAGGCTAATACACACGCACACTGGATTAACTATAGCAGCGGGCCATTCACATATCGCGTCTTTTTCGCGAGCAAGTTCGTTATTTCCAATGTAAGAATATATGCCAATATGTGTGCGCAAGCGGAACGATAAGATATGTTAGATGAATTATTACAAATTATTAAAATGATTATGTATGTATGAACACAGATAATAACAACAGTGCATTTAAATACTTACCTAATATAAAGCTTAAATTTACATTAGATGTGATAACCGTGAAACCATAGCTATTCTTAAGAATATATAATCATACAACCAAAATCTATAATTGTTGCATTCCTAATTGTTATGCAGTTCAACACATAACATATGAATGTGTCTGAATGCAGAAGAAGCCTACTTAAGCAATGCACTGCTTTTGTTGTGCTTTGAAATACAACATTTGAATGTTTGTTAAAAAAAAGTCTATTGTACAATGCACTGATATTATGTAGTTTCAAAATACAATATATTAACATTTTATTGTAAAAAATACAACGTGGGTGTCTTAAGGAGCAAAAATAAAAACTTATGGGTTTTTTATATTGCTGTTGTGTCATCACTCGTATATTGCAAGTCATATTTCTCCGGCCCCTCATTTGGGATGCTTTTCATGAACTGGCCCCCATGACAAACTAATTGAATAGCCCTGCTTTACATGATCTTCCATTAAGAACCTATTACAGAAGTAACTGGGCCATTAGAAAAAAATCCTTAGTGTTTAGCCCTTGTTTCTTCTCCTTTTTCTTCATCTCTTTTATTGAATTTTAGACAATGACTCTTTAATGAGTTTACAGCAGATGTACACTCAAAATCTGAATGTATTGTGGGTAAAATATTGTGAAAGAATGAAGTTGTTTGCAGAATTCGCACACCTGATATATGGTGCGTGGACCGTTTGGACACCGCTCAGCTCTGCCCGTGTGCTCCTATTCAGTCAGGATTATTTTTATATATTCTGAATACTTTCTGTGTTCTCTGACTTCATAAATCCTGTCCGGCCTGTAGGTTTTCTCTGCACCTGGCATATAGGGCTGATGCTAAGATTCTGTAAAGCACCTCTGCAAGTATAAACGGCTAAATTTACAGTTGCTCTATGCTTGACAGAATTTTATAGCAGATTGTCAAACTCAATTTAAAATGAAATCTTTCACTCTGTAGTGGGGATATTGTCTTTCTAGGCTTGCAGAATGACTCTTTCATGAGAGATGGCAGTATAAACCAGCCTTTGATAAGCTATCTGGACTAGCATTTCTCTTTAGTTGAAAGGAAACCCAAAAGTACATATTAAAAGTAGTTTGCTGGTTTAAAAAAAGGTTAAACTATAAAGAAGTGAAGAGTTTTGAATGGATTTTTATGATGCATAGACTTAACTCGCATTAAGTGCATTGATTTCAGAATATAGAAAGAATGAAAAGGAATCAGTTTTGTGTGTGTGTGTCATTTTGTAATATCATTAGTATATACAGTAGTATAAAGTTGTTTGTTTGAGTTAAATATGACCATTTCTTTTTTATATTTTCTAATATGTTTGTTGTTTTATTTTTGTATTATTTAAAAAAAAAAGGTTTATGTTAAACTAAATGATCTTGTAAAATATTTTCTCAGCAACTAGGTAAAATAAAATAAGTTTAAAAGTATTTTTTTAATTCTTATTTTTTTATTTAATTATAATTAGTAAAATTCTTTTCTGTTTTCATTTTAGCTTTAGTTAAAGCTTCAGTTTTTTGTCAATTAGTTAGTTAAATATGACTTTCTTTTTTTTTTATAATTTCTAATATATTTTTCATTTTATTTTTATCGTTATTTAAAAAAAAGGTTTGTTAAACTAAATGATCGTGTAAATTATTTTCTCAGCAACCTGGCGAAATAAATAAGTTTAAAAGTTATTTTTTTATTCCTATTTTTTTTTTAATTATAATTAGTATATTTTTTTTTTTCTGTTTTCATTTCAGCTTCAGTTAAAGCTTTAGTTTTTTGGTCAACTCGTTAGTTAGACTATTACTGTATGACTATACAAAAGATATGTTAGACTAATTATTACAAATTATTGAAATGATTATGCATGTATGAATGAAGATGATAACAAAAGTTCATTTAAATACCTAATATAAAGCTTAAATTTACATAAAATGTGATAACCGTGAAACCATGGCTATTCTTCAGAATATATAATCGTACAACCAAAATCTATAATTGTTGCATTCCTAATTGTTATGCAGCTCAAAACATAACATAACATATGAATGTGTCTGAATGTAGAAGTTTTTTTTTCTGTTTCATTTCAGCTTTAGTTAAAATTTCAGTTTTTTTGTCAATTAGTTGGTTAAATATGACTATTTATTTTTTATAATTTCTAATATATTTGTCATTTTATTTTATCGTTATTTAAAAAAAAGTTTTGTTAAACTAAATGATCTTGTAAAATATTTTCTCAGCATAAAATAAGTTTAAAAGTAATTTTCTATTCTTTTTTATTTAGTTATAATTAGTATAATTTTTTTTTCTGGGTTAATTTCAGCTTTAGTTAAAGCTTTAGTTTTTTGGTCAATTCGTTAGTTAAGTATGACTTTCTTTTTTATATTTTCTAATATGTTTGTTGTTTTATTTTTGTATTATTTTAAAAAAAAGGTTTATGTTAAACTAAATGATCTTGTAAAATATTTTCTCAGCAACCAGATGAAAAAAATAAGTTTAAAAGTTTATTTTTTATTTTTTATTTTGAATAACAAAAATACATTTATATTCACGATATTAGTTTCAGTAACTTTTTGCCATTTAAAAGAACACTTAATAAAATTGTTGCAAAAACAAATGCAAAAAAAATCACAAAAATCACAAGTTCTCAGCAATGACTACATTTACATGGACATCAGTAATCAAATTATTTGCCTTAATCTGAATAAGACAATAATATGATTAAGGTGTTTACATGAGTTGCTTTTTGAATGTTTCTTTCATGATCCCGTTTTACATGTTATAGCACATAATTCGATTAACTTCATTGCGTCATCATGCTATCCACATTTCCTCCAGAGTTTCATGTAATTTCTGGTGTTTCATTTTTAATTTGTCTACTTTAATTGCAGTTTGGCAGTTTTGCTTTTATTTCGGAACATTTCATTCATGCCCTCTGTGACAAACGAGATATTGGATGCGAGTATGAACCGATGTGGAAGAGTGTTGTTTTAATGTAATATCATACCCAGTGATGTAAAGAAACTAACTACAAATACTCAAATTACTGTATTTGAGTAGTTTTTCTCAGGAATTATAATTTTCCTGAGTAGTTTTAAAAATGTGTACTTTTACTTTCCCTTGAGTGCATGTTTAGTGCAGTATCTGTACTTTTACTCCACTATTTTCTTTCAACCTGCAGTAACTACTTTATTTTTCTTGTCTATGGGGATTAGAAAAATCAATCTTGAGATTCCTGTCCAATCAAATCACACATACAGTAGAAGGTAAATCGCATCATAATGAACTACCTCAAGACGTGTGCACTTTATAATTGCAGCAAATTGTTTGGAAGCATTTGAAGCAAGTGTCCATGAAGATGTTCAAAATCTTTACGCGCATTGACCCAGAGACTGTTTAGATGCAGGTCACTGATGAGAAGATGACGAATGTTTACTGTATGATGACCGAAATGGCCTTAAACACCCAGCAGGCACAGGGCATCAACATTACATCTGATTGGCGTTGAACCCTAATGTCATGAGGACATTGCATTTTGTTTGGAAATGAAAATTGGGTTGACGTCAGAACTCAACGTCAGGCCAATGTCAGTGTCCAATATCCAACCTAAAACCAACCAACGGTTGGTTTAAGATTTTGACTCGGCGCTGGATTTTGGTCACTTTCTAACAACCTAAAATCAACCAAATATCAACGTCATTTGACATCATTATTGGACATCAAAATAACGATGTCCTTAGCTGCTAGCTTGACAATTAATTTTGGTCACCTGACATTATAACCTAAATCTAACCTAATATTAATGTCTCATGATGTTGTGTGTCTGCTGGGCAATAACTAAATGCACTACAGAATGTTACGTTTACACACACATGCACAAATTACATGTAAACATATCAGCTTTTGACAGCATAATACTCACTACTCACTACTATTGAGTACTTTTAAAAGGGCTACTTTTTACTCATACTTTGAGTAATATTTACAGCAGATACCTTTACTCTGCTTGCACTACATTTTTAGGCAAGTAATGGTACTTTTACTTGAGTATGATTTTTCAGTACTCTTTCCACCACTGATCATACCGCATGCCGAATGGGAGAAAAAAACCTCGGCATTTCGCTGTGTATATCCGTGGTCCCTTACTGACTAGATAGGTGCAGAGAATAGTGTTAAACAGGTGTGTGTGTGTGTGTGTGTGTATGTATGGACTATCCTGTCGCAAAATGTGGCAAAAATCCTACACGTCGGTAATAGTTTGATTGCGCTGTTTACTGCACTTCAATAATGCGACTAAAATCGGTGTACTCCACATGTCATTTCTGTTTAGTTTGATTATGACCTTGATCAGATTAAATTAGTCAAAAATTGCTGTTTACATGGTAGACTTTTAATCAGAGTATTGTCTTAATCGAATTAAAATTGGATTATTTGTGTCCATGTAAACATACTCAGTGTATTTTATTATAGATATAGGGCTGGCAGCTTATTCTTATTTTTTTGCTATGTTATTTTTTTCTGGCGATAACAAGTGTCCAGGATGCTACTTTAGTGCCCTCGGCCTCAGACAGGAAGTGAGGGCACACAAACAGCAGGCTTCACGATCTTGTTTTACGCAGATCCTCATAAATGTGTCATTAGGTCCTCAGACTCCCTTAATGTTTTGATGGATTTACAGATCACCAGACCTACTGCTTTATCCCTCCTCTCTGTATCGCTGTGCACTCGTCCTCTCTATGCATTTTCACACTCACTGTGTCCTGCAGGAGAATGAAAAGTAAAAGGAAAACATATTTGGGATTTTTGGAGGCAGTCATTTAGTAGCTGCAAAAATGCAGGCGGTGCAGGAGCTTTGGAAAATTAGTTGTGATGAACACGAACAAAAGTCTGTCGACAAATATCTTCCTTTTACAATAAACATAATCATACATGCATTATATATATATATATATATATATATATATATATTACCTTTCTCTCAAACTCTAATTATGTGCATAATGTGTTGTCTGTAAACATTCCAGAGCAATTCCTTATACTGTTTTTCAGCGAAATCTGTGGTCCTACGAGAAATTGAATCCCATCCGAATGCGAATGTTTGTGATTGCTATATTTTGGTCAACGTGAACTATTTCTGCTCACTAATAATGGATGTAGTTGTATTTGCTAACAACTACAAAAAAAAAAAATGAAATCAAGTAGAACCAAATCGCACAAATCTTTTTTAGATTTGTGGCTACTGTAATATTAGTCTCAGGTAAGTGTACTTTCATTTCTGCAGTCATTATAATACATAACGTGAAATTTATGCAAGTTAAAAAAAAATAATTTTTTAAAATAACATTTATAAATATACGCAATCCACCATACGCAGTCCACGTGTCGTGAACTCATGAACACATTTTTGACATGCACTCTACCCTTTGACACGACCCCATCTTTTGATGGCCTCCAACCCTTTGGGATGACCCAAACTTTTAGCCATAATTTTACAACCCATAATTTTAGCCACGTCTCTACCCTTTGCATGACGCAAAAATTTGCCTTGCATCTTACCATTTGCCACAACCCATAACTTTTCGCCACTACCCTACCCTTTGACACTACCCATACATTTTGCTTCATGTCCTACCCTTTGGCACAGTCCATACATTTTTGCTCACGTTCTACCCTTTGGCACGACCCATGATTTTGGCCACACCTCTACTCTTTGGCACGACCCATACGTTATGCCTTTCGTAATACCGTTTGGCATGACCCATAATTTTGGCCATTCCCTCTACTCTTTGGCACGACCCATAATTTTGCCCACACCCCTACCTTTTGGCATGACCAATACTTTTTGCCTCACATCATAGCCGTACCCATAATTGACCCATAATTTTGGCCACTCTCCTACCCTTTGGCATGAACATAATATTTGTTCACGCTCCTATCCTTTGGCACAACCCATACATTGTAACTCACATTCTAACCTTAGGCATGACCCATAATATTGGCCACACCTATACCCTTTGCGATGACCCAAACATTTTGCCTTTCGTAATACTCTTTGGCACGACCCATAATTTTGGCCATTCCCTCTACCCTTTGCCAGGATCCATACATTTCGCTGTGCCTCCTACCCTTTGGCACGACCAATACTTTTTGCCTTGCATCCTACCCTTTGGCACAACCCATAATATTAACCATGTCTCTACCCTTTAGCATGACCCATACATTTTGTCTTTCTTTCTACCATTTGTCATGTCACATAACTTTAGGCCATTCCCCTACCCTTAGGCATGACCCATACATTTTGCTTTGCGTCCTAGCCGTTGGCACAACCCATAATTTTGCCCATGCCCCTACCCTTTGGCATGACCAATACGTTTGCCTCACATCATACACTTTGGCACGACCCATAATTTTGCCTAACGTTCTACCCTTTGGCACGACCCATTATTTTGGCCACACCCCCTACACTTTGGCAGGACCCATACATTTTGCTTTGCATCCCACCCTTTGGCACGACCCATAATTTTGTCCGTTCCTCCACCCTTTGGCATGACCCATACATTTTGGCTTTTGTCCTACCCTTTGGCATGACTCACAATTTTGGCCACACCACTACCCTTTAGCAGGACCCATACATTTTGCAGCGCCACCTACATTTTGGCACGTCCCATACATTTTTGCATCGCCTTCTACCCTTTGGCGCAACCCAAACCTTTTGCAGCGCCTTCTACCCTTTGGCAGGACCCATACATTTTGCAGCGCCTCCTACCTTTTGGCGCAGGATCCATACATTTTGCAGCACCTCCTACCCTTTGGCATGCCAATTACTGACCTGCAGAGACCCACACTTGGCATTGTGAAAATCACAGAGCCATAACAATGGAAATATCACAAATAAATCTCTTGCTCAACTCCAAATAAGCCAGAAATTATCATAAATATAAAAGTTGCCAATGCATTCGAGAAGCACATGTTACGAACAAACACAGCAAACACTATATGACATGCAGGAAATACAAGTTCATTTGAGTTACAATCTCCGTCTGAAGGCCACATATGTTGGGAATGCTATCGCATGTCTCCCTCAGGCAGTTCGTCAAGTCCTTCTGAATGAATCTGAAGTCTGTTCCTCTCCAAAAAACCAACTGGCAAAGTTTCTGGAGTTCTCCACACGTCAGACCTCAGTATCCGCTTACACTAATAGCTGACACTCTTCCTCAATCACACAAGCTCTACCTGGATCACAATAAAGGTCAGGGAGGTTCTGAAACTCCTGCAAAGTGGATCAGTTACTGCGCTTAATGAGCCAGAATCTGTTTCCAGTTTTCCTTCAGGCTTGAGCTTCTCGAAGCTGATTGCAGATCAGGTTGTTCGCCTCTCTAACAGCCGCTGTGTCACTTCTCTCTGGCCTCGGGTCAGTTTTGTGCCTGTTAGCGTCTTTTCAGCAATCAATCAGCTCGCTGTACTGTAATATAGCTAATTGAATTATTCAAGACTTTCTCATTAGTGGCGAGTAGAGCAAGCTGTGATGTGAATTGTGTGCTTTGGAGATTTGGGGCTTTTAGTCTGTGTTTGAAGCCAAAATATATTCTAAGCACATGCGGGTAAACTGTAGAGTATTGTATGGTTTAATTGGACAGATTTATGTTCAGTCAAAATTTTTTAATCCAGAAAGTTTAGTTAATTTAAATTAAGCCAAAAAATATTACTTAATACTAAAATAATATTAACAGTAGTATTATGTAAATGTTCATCAATAAATAAATGGTCAAATATAATAAAAGCAATATATAAAATTGCCATTTTATGGTAATTTTATACAATCTTTACACATCGTAAACTATTGACTTAACGGTATCAAATTACACTCACTGGTCACTTTATTAGGTACACCTGTCCAACTGCTCGTTAACACAAATTTCTAATCAGCCAAGTACATGGCAGCAACTCAATGCATTTAGGCATGTAGACATGGTCAAGACGATCTGCTGCAGTTCAAACTGAGGACCGTAATGGGAAAGAAAGGTGATTTAAGTTCCTTTGAATGTGGCATGGTTGTTGGTGCAAGACGGGCTGGTCTGAGTATTTCAGAAACTGCTGATCTACTGGGATTTTGACCCACAACCATCTCTAGGGTTTACAGAGAAGGGTCCGAAAAAGAGAAAATATTCAGTGAGCGGCAGTTCTGTGGGTGCAAATGCCTTGTTGATGTCAGAAGAGAATGGCTAGACTGGTTCGAGCTGATAGAAAGGCAACAGTAACTCAAATAACTAGTCGTTACAATCGAGGTATGCAGAAGAGCATCTCTGAATGCACAACACGTTGAACCTTGAGGCAGATGGGCTACAGCAGCAGAAGACCACAATGGGTGCCACTCCTGTCAGCTAAGAACAGGAAACTGAGGCTACAATTCACAAAGGCTCATCAAAATTGGACAATAGAAGATTTTAAAAACGTTGCCTGGTCTGATGAGTTTCGATTTCTGCTGCGACATTTGGATGATAGGGTCAGAATTTGACGTCGACAACAGGAAAGCATGGATCCGACCTGCCTTGTATCAACGGTTCAGGCTGGTGGTGGTGGTGTAATGGTGTCGGGGATATTTTCTTGGCACACTTTGGGATCATTAGTACCAATTGAGCATCGTGTCAATGTCACAGACTACCTGAGTATTGTTGCTGACCATGACCATCCTTTTATGACCACAGTGTACCCATCTTCTGATGGCTACTTCCAGCAGGATAACATATGCCATGTCATGAAGCACGAATCATCTCAGACTGGTTTCTTGAACATGACAATGAGTTCACTGTACTCAAATGGCCTCCGCAGTCTCCAGAACTCAATCCAATAGAACATCTTTGGGATGTGGTGGAACGGGAGATTCACATCATGGATGTGCAGTCGACAAATCTCCAGCAACTGCGTGATGCTATCATGTCAATATGGACCAAAATCTCTGAGGAATATTTCCAGTACCTTATTGAATCAATGCCGCGAAGGATTAAGGCAGTTCTGAAGGCAAAAGGGGATCCAACCTGGTACTAGTAAGGTGTACCTAATAAAGTGGCCGATGAGTGTATGTGTCCATGGTTTTGGTTCTCAGAAACATCTTGTGACATGCATGTGTGCGTTTTTGGAGCATTTCAGAGTGTGCTATGTGTGAAAAAAGGTGTTTGTCGTGCCAATATTGTTGATAGTGAACACGCAAACACATGCTCTTCACCTGCTGTATGAGGGCTCGAGCTATCTGGAGATACAGGTGCAATCTTCTCCATCTCTGAGTGACACTTCCTCAGCTGCCAACTGCAAGAATACAAGATCCTGAGATGTTACTCTAAGCAGATTTCAGAGATTTCATTCCTGACACTTCCACATTTCCCAAACACCATTCACGTTTTCTGTATAAAATTAAACCAAATGCAGATCTTTTCAGTAAGTCTGCGTAATTGCATTTCTGAGTGTTTGTGTATATTTTATTGTGGCAAATGAGCAAGCAGACACTGGCAAAGAAAAAAATTAGGGAGCGGCAAGTCCCCTACCCTCTGACATTATTCAATCAGTTTATATTAAAGAAATATCCATCGTAATGAGTAGTGTCAATATAACTAATTATCTGAAACAAATTCATAAAATGCATTTGCCCTTTTATATCAAGACTCAAACAATTTGTTAATATAAGGTGTCAAATAGGCCATATAGTCTGAAAAAGCTCCAAAATGGCAGTACTAGATCTGCAACTTGACTGTAAAACATTTATTTGGACTGCAAAATTTTTATGTTATGAATCAGATTTTTATCAGAACAAACTTTTAAAGATATAAATATAAATACTTTTACAATATTTATCAGAAGTGATATTAAAGAATATTGTCTATATTGCTGAAGTCGATTTTTATGAAATGCTATTCTATTTTTTATATAATGTTTTTCTAAATGTGAAAAAACAATGTCAATATATCTGCCATCTAAAAGCCAATGAAGCTGATGTAGCAATAAACATACACTGTTGCCCAACATTATTAGAACACCTGACAGATCTGAAAATGTTGACTCTTTTTGTCCTCAAAACACAATTGAATTGTATTAATTCATAAAACATACAGATGGTTGCTTTGAGCACAACCAATCTATCAGATGAAGTGAACTGTACTGCTGTTATTCACTTATCAACATTGTAGATAAACAAATTTAAAATTGCAAGATTGAATTTTTTTGTAGAATTAAAATTAAATGTAAATGTTTATTATTTGGACCAATTACAAGGATGCCACTATGAAAAAAAGGTGCTGTGATTGTGGTGAGCTAGGCTACAGATTTGCATATGTTTATTATATTCAAGCAAAATATGGGATCATATAAACAAATGTGGCATTTGTCTTTTCACATAGTAAAATAACTTGTATATAATAAATATACATATCAAATATACTGTATACATACTAAATATATTGAATCAAATTAGTTTGAGAGTTGAAATACATTTCTAAGAGGTGTGTGTTTATTTTTTTGTGGGCAGTTTATGTCCGAGCACATTTTTATACAAAAAATGACGTCAATTTCCTTCTTTCATTCATTCATTCATTCATTTTCCTTCGGTGTAAGCCCTTTATTCATCTGGGGTCGCCACAGCAGAATGAATTGCCAATTTATGCAACATAATTTTTACACTGTGAATGCAATTCCAGCTACAACCCAGCACTGGGAAACACCCATACACTCTCATACAGTACGGCCAATTTAGTTCATTCAATTCACCTGTACCGCGTGTCTTTGGATTTGTGGGGGAAACCGGAGCACCCGTAGGAAACCCACCCCAACACGAGGAGAACATGCAAACTCCACACAGAAATGCCAACTGGCCCAGCCGGGACTCGAACCAGCGGCCTTCTTGCTGTGAGGCGACAATGCTAACCACTGAGCCACCCCGTCACCCTTAAATTTCCTCATGATTGCTCCATTTTATGGTCTGTTCATAATGATGGCTATATTACACTATATTATATAATACTATAATACAACTGAAGCCTCGCTTAAAGGGGTAGTTCAGACAAATGAAATTTCTGAAAATTAATTTGTCACAAAGTGGTTTAAGTTTCTATTAAGTTCCCTGTTGAACACAAAGTTATTTAGAAAAAAAAAGGTTCATGTCAATATGGACCGAAATCTTGTTGAATCTATGCCACGAAGGATTAAGGCAGTTCTGGCAAGGCAAAAGGGGGTCTAACCTTGTACTAGTAAGGCTTACCTAATAAAGTGGCCGGTGACTATAGTATACTATACCAAGTAGATATTTCACTCACAAAAACAACCTAAGCCTCTTTTAAAGGGGTAGTTCACCCAAAAATTAAATTTCTGAAAATTAATTTGTCACAAAACAGTTTAAGTTTCTATCCTCTGTTGAACACAAAGAAGTTATTTAGAAAAATGTTGGAAAGCCAAAGATAAGCAGTTTCTAACATGCTTCAAAATAGCTTTTTAGTTTGTGAAAAATAAAAAAGAGAGAAAATTTTCATTTTTGGGTGAACTGTACCTTCAGATATGCCAAGTGTACTAATAATTTTGACTATCAATTTATATTACTACTACTATTCTGAGTAGAACTATGATCTGCTACTATTTCTACTACTAATTCTCATTAGATTATAAGTGGACTGTTAGGTTGGGGTTAGGGTTGGAGTTAGTGTAAGTTGACATGTACTTTTCAAAGTTTCTTATAGTCAGTTAAATGTCTGTTGAAGGAGCAGTATCAGCAGATATTGAGCAGATCGTCTATTAATACTCAAACTGACCATCAAAATAAAGTGTTACCAATGTGTTAGTGCTCTTTTGGGAAGGGATTCATCAGAATAAACAGCAAATGTAAGTCCAAGGCACTCAAAAAATTTGAAAAAAAAAAAAAATTAAAATGCCTTTATTGACATGGCTATTCCTTAAAACTTTGCCTACGCATTTCAAACATTTGCCTTTATCAGGGTACCCTGTGGTAGCCATGTTAATAAAGGCTTTTAAATATTTTTCTATATTTTTCGAGTACCTTGTACTTACTTTTGCTGTTTAAACATATTGCAATTTTGCCTTTTGCAACACATTTAAAAACAAGTTGGAGTAAACAGTAAAGCGTTTACCACTTTGTAATGCTGCCATTCCTATTCACATCACTTAAAAGACGTTTAGGGACTGAATACACCAAGTGATGAAGGTATTTCAGGTGTAATTTTGTCCCATTCTTCCTACAAACAAGTCTTAATAATTTTGGCTATCAATGTATATTACTTTTACTATTCTGAGTAATACTATGATCTACTACTATTTCTCCATGCAGATCGACATTTGGAGCTGCTCTGCTCCTCATTAAACTCTGCAGTTAGTTTTCTGCTTATGATAGATATCACCAGCACCAATCATGGAGTTGAAAGATGTGGTGAACTTTCTCTTCATCTTATCTATCTATCTATCTCTCTCTCTCTCTGTCTCTTTCTTCTCCTATCTGCTCTCGATCCCACTTTAACCCTCGTCAGATCACTGGTCCTCATTAGTGCGTTTGGCTCGCTTACAGTCCCGAAAGCCGCAGGGCTGTAGATGTAGATTAGATAGATGTGATGGACTCATCCATGCTGCGCTGGGTGCTGGAGAAGCTGAGGGAAGATCTGGCACTGATGTCTGCTGTAATCTGCTTAAAAAATCAGCCCTTGCTGTTTTATTGCATTAATGTCAGTGTTTCTGGCTTGTGCTCTCCTTCTTAAGTGTTTTACAGGGCAGTGAAAAGTTATGTTTAATGTCTGTTTTTGGGATGTCTTCTATGCTCACTGAAACTGATTACATTTGATAGGGAATTATAGTAAAATAATTTGCGTTGAAGTGCTGGGTTGTGGCTGGAAGGGTTGTACTGTGTAGAACATGTGCCAGAGTAATTGGTGGTTCATTGCACTGTGGCGACCCATGATAAATCAGGGACTAAGCCGAAGGAAAGTGAGGAATTTGCTTTCAAAATATCAGTTATTTTGCTGTAATGCGTTTAAAAATGTAGTCAGTTTATTTGGATGTCAGCTACATGTTTAACTGTACTTTTTTTTTGTATTAATTTAGTTTTTATTTGGTTAAATATACAATTTTAACAATGCAGATCAAGAAAAACATATTAACGATAATGAGAGATATTGTACAACCCCGAATTAGAAAAAGCTGGGACGGTATGGAAAATGCAAATAATAAAAGAAAGTAGGGATTTCTAAATTGACTTTGACTTGCATTTCATTGCAAACAATACAACAAACATTATTTAATGTGTTCCTCATGATTTTTATTGTTTTTTATTTTCCAAAATAAACGAAAGCGATTCCAAAATCAAACAAAAAGTTCTCAGGGGTAGCATGATTAATGTGTCGGTCACACTTTATTTTGATGGTCCGTTTGTTGAATTTAAGTTACATTGCATCCACATGCCAAGTAATTGTCATTAGATTATAAGTAGACTGTTTGGTTGGAGTTAGGGTTAGTGCAAGTTGACATGTACTTGCAAAGTTTCTTATAGTCAGTTAAATGTCTGTTGAAGGAGCAGTATCAGCAGATATTAAGTAGACCGTTTACCAATACTCAAATTGACCATCAAAATAAAGTGTTACCAATGTGTCAGTGCTCTTTGGGTAAGGGATTCATCAGAATAAACAGCAAAAGTAAGTCCAAGGCACTCGAAAAATGTGGAAAAATAATTAAAAAGCCTTTATTGACATTACAACAAGGGTTGAACTACAATGTATGTAAAAGGTGTAAGTAAACTACAAACATGGTGGACACGCGAGACCAAACATCAAGTAGAGAGGCTTCGGTAAAGTTGTTTGAATGACTATTAATTATTATCTAGCCAACTGGAAAATATTTAAGTGGTGTTACCATGTTATATTTCATCTGCAACAATGACTCGTATCAAGATATGGTTGGACATTAACTTCTGAATGCAGAATGATCCAAAGATCTGAGGAGATTTCTCTGCATGAAAGACTCGCGAACGGTAGATTAACCTCCTGCTGAATCTACAATAATGTTGGTAATTAAATATGAAAGAAATGTGGATGATGTGTCGAGATTATTGACAGGGGACGTAACTAAGCAACATAACGATCCGTTAACGAGGAAGTAGTATGTGCCAAAGCTTGCATACTCTTCTGTTACACAATCTAAAGTATATACTTTTCCTTCACACAAATAGTACATACTTTTAGAAAGTAGTATTAGAATCTGAAATGGGATGCAGCAATGGTCTGAATATGTATACAAAGCAACAATGTAATAAAATGATATTGTCCGAATGATGCAAAATTGACTTAAAATGCTTGCCAGACCAGTAGGTGGCGTTATCACTCTGTAATTAAGCACTGTTTGCATAACCGCTCATGCCTGTAGATTTTATAAAATGCCATTTTTGTAGTTTAGATGGTCGTGAATATGGTAAATGCTAAATTAATATATTTAAATATATTTAAACATGAAACGTTGTGCATGAAACGGGTCAAAACACTTTATATTTTGTAAAAGAGACTTCAGTACATTGATGTGAATGCAGTCTGTGTGTAGTAATCTGTAGAATAAGCTAGGAAGATCCAAAAATGTAATGGGACATAAAAGAGCAAGTCTTTATAGATAACATTGGTTAACCTCCATGTTTTCTCCGTCTACAGAAAAAGGAAAGGGAGTGCATGCAGCTGCGCATTGGGATTCTGAGGTGTGAGTTGGAGAGACAGAAGAAAGCGCTGACGAGAGAAATGGATGTGATGCAGAAAGAGAGAGCACAGCTTGTTAAGAAAGGTAATCAAATTCACCATTCAACTTCACACTTTGACATCACTGTGTACACTTAAATGGCCTCATTAGTAGATACTAATGCCTACTACTGTAATTCAACTGCTCAATAAAGGGATATTTCACCCAAATTTACTGCCAAACCAAATTTTTTTTCTTCTGCTGAACATAAAGCAAAAACTTGTAAACATTGGCTTCTGTAGTGGGAAAAACAAATACTATGAAAGTCAGTGGTTCCACGTTTCTGTCTTTCTTCGAAATATCTTCTTTTGTGTTCAGCAGAAGAAAGAATTTTGATCAGATTTGGATCACGTGAAGGGTGAGTGAATGATGGCAGAATTTTCAGTTTTGGCTGAACTATCCATTTAATGTTAACATTATTTCACCCTATCATATGGCAATTAGACTTTCTGATTTAACACAAGAACAGGGGTGTCCAAACCTGGTCCTGGAGGGCTACTGTCCTGCATAGTTCAACTCCAACTTGCCTCAATACACCTGTCAGGATGTTTCTAGAAAGCCTAGTAAGAGCTTGATTAGCTCGCCCAAGTGTGTCTAATTGGGGTTAGAACTAAACAATGCAGGACACCGACCCTCCAGGACCGAGTTTGGACACCCATGCGCTAGAACTACTGAGGTGGTCATTTTGACTGTTTTTCATTTTTGCAATTGAGTAACTTTGTTGAAATAAAACAATATATCTATAATATCACATATCTATAATATTCTGACTTTTCCTAAATGTGTATATTTTTTTCTAACATAGTTTTTTATTACAATTACAAACCACAAAAGAGTTATGATTATTTCTTCCTAGAACATCCATAGTATTCACGATTATGTGCCTTTCAGTGTCTGCTACTTTTTCCTGTGACTTTAAATATGCGTGCCTCTGTTGCCTAGCAACTTCCTGCTAACAAAAACATAACTTTCTGTTTGCAAAACATAACTTTACATATATGTCTTTCAAAGGGCGGCACGGTGGCTCAGTGGTTAGCACCTTCGGGTTACAGCAAGAAGGGCGCTGGTTTGAGTGCCGGCTGGGCTAGTTGGCATTTCTGTGTGGAGTTTGCATGTTCTTCCTGTGTTCGAGTGGGTTTCCTCCGGGTGCTCCGGTTTCCCCCACAGTCCAAAGACATGCGCGATAGGTAGGCCCACACGGAATCTGCGCGCGCAGAATTCCGCAGAATTCCGCAGATTTTCCGCAGATTTTTAGCCCATCATTAATTCTGTTTATTTACTTACAGTTAACTATTTACTGTTAATCTAATTGGATTTGCATTTTAAACATTAAATAAAAGTTAAAAAGATATTATTTTTTATTTTACATTTTAAAGTTTTAGTTATGATACTCCTAAAATAATTCCGCAGAAATCCGCAGATTTTTACCAAAATTCTCCGCAGAAATAGCAAAAAACGTCCGCAGATTCCGTCTGGCCCTGGCGATAGGTAAATTGAATAAACTAAATTGGCCATAGTGTGTGAGTGCGAGAATGTACTAGTATGTCGCAGTAATGTGTTACGGCTGGAAGGGCATCTGCTGCGTAAAACATATGCTGGAATAGTTGGCGACATGAAAGTTCATGTGTGGCAAAGTGTGGAACACACCAAACACACTAGCCAGATGCTCACCCACAGCCTTTATAATGTAGGCGAGATTTTCTTGGCATACTTGGGCCACATAGTACTACCATTGTTGCTGACCATGTCCATCTATTTATGGTTGTTGTGGCAAATGATGACTATTTTCAGCAGGATAACATACCATCTCGCAAATAATCTGAAACTAGTTTCTTAAACTTGACAGTGACTACGTTTACATGGACACCAATAATTCGATTTTAATGCGATCAAGACAATACTCTGATTAAGAGTCTACCATGTAAACAGCGATTTTTGATTAATTTAATCAGATTAAGATCATAATCGAACTAAAGAGAAATCGAATTAAGACATGTGGAGTACGCCGATTTTAGTCGCATTATTAAAGTGCAGTACATACATGTAAACACCTTAATCGAACTATTACCCTCATGTAGAACTTTAAGCCGCTTTTTGCAACAGGGTAGTCCACACACACACACCCAGACACACACACACACGCACGGCTGATTGACACTTTGCACCTATCGAGTCAGTGCAGACCACAGACACCTGCATCGTGAAATGCGGAGTTTTTTTTTTCTTCCATTCAGCATGCGGTATGAACTTACATTAAAACAACTCTTCCAGCAGTTCATAGTTGCATCCAATATCTCGTTTGTCACGTTGGGCTTGCATGACATGTTCGTGAATGAAAGTTAAAGTGCGAAACTGCAGTTAAAGTCAACAAATCAAAAATGAAACACCCGAAATTACATGAAACGCCAGAGGAAATGCGGATAGCGCGGTGACGCAATGACGTTAATCGAATTATGTGCTGTAACATGTAAAACGCGATCATGAAAGTAACACTCAAAAAGCAACTCATGTAAACACCTTAATCATATTATTCTCTTAATTAGATTAAAGCAAATAATTCGATTACTGATGTCCATGTAAACGTAGTCAGTGAGATCATTGTCCTCAAATGGCCTCCGATGTCACCAGATATCAATTCACCTTTGGAATGTGTTAGAATGGGGAATTGGTGTCAAGGATATGTGACCGACATATCTGGATGAAAATCCAGTACCTTACTGAATCAGTGGTAGGTTAAACCCAGTTGTAGCTAAATATACCTGGCTGTTGAACCTTTATTCTTCCTCTATAGTGTTACACCAGTGGTTAATATCCCCACACATCTGCAATCGGGCTACGTTCTCTTCCAGAAGTGTGTGTCAGAATGAATGTGTTGCGAAACTCTTCATCTTGTTTTTCACTGATGTAAGTTCATGCGCACTTTAGGGAACCATCTGCTAAAATATATTTCCATATCTAAAACGCCGGCTGTCCTCATTCTCATATAAATGGCTTTCCGTGCCTAGAATTGAGCAAGGCAGTTGTTTTACATCTAACCAGCCTTCATCCAACACGAGTCCAGATTCAAGACATTTTTCTGTTTTCGCATAAATGGAAAAGGTTGTAGGAAATGACACAATTGCGGCCAATCAGAACATATGGTTAATCATGCGTTTGATCATTACTGAATGTCATTGCAACTAGATATCTGTGTTTGCTGACCAAGAAATTATGTCTAAAAAGTGCAGTGTATGACATTGCTAGCATTTGTTTTGCAGATGAAAAGTTTTCTTTGCCAAGTTTTACACGCCTATCTCGGGAAACATTTGATTTTACAGTTTTGTAATAACGTCATTCAAGTATAATATGCTGTAAAAAAAAAAAAAAGTTCCACACAAATCCTTCATGCTGGCCTAATACAAATCAATAAAGTTAACTTCATTGTTTTTACAAAATTTATGTGGATTGAACATAAAACAATGAAGTTGTGCCCCCCCACCCCCCCCCCCCCCCCCCCCCCCCCCCCCCACACACACAAAAACTTAAGAATTGTGTTTCAACTCATTTTAAATAAGTAAGCTAAACCAGCCGAGGCTCGAACCAACAACCTTCTTGCTGTGAGGGCACAGCTTTACCCACTGCGCCACTGCACCACCTAAACATTTGCATATCATTCAATAATATTACTGAACTAGAAACACTGAATAAATATATATTTGCACATTTTCGTAAGTAAATAAATTGACTCAAAGAAGTGCTAATTTATTATTAAATATTATTTATTATCCTTCTATTTATTATTTAAAAATTACTTATTCAGACACAACACACTGAGACTTTGAGCTTATGAATTGTAATATAAATATAGATAGATGAAAAAGATGAAAACCCAAATGTGTCTAAACATACATTTTTCCAATGTAACGTACAATATGTCACAGTTATGATTTGTGGCTCCTAGTTTTTTTTTAATACAAATTTTTCATTTACATTTAATTTAATTTTTTTTTACATTTTTGACTGTGGTACATTTTAAAATTTTAAATTATTAGTTTTTTTCTAAAAGCATATAATATTTAATTACAGCTGCACATTTGTGGTTTCATTTCATTCAAGGCAACATTTCTAATATTTGTTTGTTTTTTTCATTTCTTTTTTATTAATATATACGTGCCAAATGTACTAGCACTACAAATGTACAAACCCAAAATATGTGTATGCACTGGAAAAAATAAAATCATTAATTGGATTTACTTAATTTTCTTTGAAGGTGAATGGTTGCAAACAATTTATATGGGCTGAATTTAAACAAATTAAAGGTGTGGTATGTAGGTTTGACAGCTAGTGATTGAACTAGGTATTGCACACCTGGTTTAAAACGCACGCAAGCACGGGTTGCCAGATTGTCAACAAGAGCGTGCCTGACTGTCAAGCATAAAAGCTGATTTGAGTTGTGTTTTAAATAGAATGATCGGCACGCGATAGAAAGAATATTTTCCCATATTAAAATGAGTTTTGTTCTAACCAACACCTGAAATTTATATATTAGAAACTGCTTCTATTTCTTGCAGCTAAACAACAGAAAACTGATAATGATCACCTCAGGTACACCTCATGTGCTTTATTCAGTGTTAAATGCTAACAATGTGAGTTTGAATGCCATTTTACATGACATTTATTGCCATACTACTGAAAGCAGCAGCAGATAGTTCACCTCAGATCTTGAAAATAAAAAAAAACTGTTTGAAATTGAACTTTAGAACTGTAACTCAGTGCGAGCCAACACATGAGGATGTCCCGATCAAGTTTTTTTGCCCTCGAGTCCAAGTCATTTGATTTTGAGTATCTATCGATACAGAAACCCGATCCGATACTTCTAGAATACATAAAAAAAGAATAAAGAAGAGCAAAGAAACAGATCCAGGATGTTCCTTATTTTTTTTTTTAAATTCACCTTATTTTAACATCCAACAACTCTGTTAACAAACAGAGCACTTCTGTGAGGTAGCTTGAACAATCAAGTAATAAATAACATCAATTTTTTACTTTTGGACTTTAGTGCAACAGAAAATATAAAAAATTCTAATATAAAAACAAATAGCACCTCAACTTAAAACACCCGGCAGGGAATCCCAAGTTTACATATCTCACAGTTTGCTATGGCAATGTTGTCGTCATCAACTTTATAATACCTCCAGAACACAGACATACTCGCACTTTTCGCTTCAAGCTGCTTCAGTGCTCTACTTTGCCGGCATTTAGCCAATAGCGTCTCTGCAACAAAGTGATGTCATGCCACATGCATTGCTGTTTCTGTGTGAAGTCAAGAAAGAGCTCTAACTCTGTGCCACCGCATAACTGTAGATGTGTAAAAAAATAATGAGAATATATATATATATATATATATATATATATGTGTCAAAATTAGCGCGTTAACACACGTGATTAATTTGAAATATTTAACGTGTAAAAAATTTTATTTTTTAATTTTTACGCAACTAACGCAGTTGCAGTTTTTTTTATTTCCTGTTGTGGCCGACGTGAGTTTAATGTGTAAAGAAATATGGATATGACCAAGGAAGTGCTTTTAGAAGGAAATTTTCAGTATAAAACAATTAATGTCGCATCACCAGGCTATCTAGCGTTTCCTCCAGAGTTTCATGCAATTTCGGGTGTTTCATTTTTAATCTTTAGACTTTAACTGCAGTTCAGCAGTTCACTTTCATTCCTCAACATATTGTTCATGCCTCGTGACAATTATTGGATGAAAGTATGAAGTAAGGACTGCTGGAAGAGTGTTGTTTTAATGGAATTTGATACCTCATGGCGAACGGAAAGAAAATCCTCCACATTTCGGGACTTGGGTGGTCCTTTAAGGTAAACAAAAATCGCTGCTTACATGGTAGACTCTTAATCAGAGTATTGTCTTAATCATAAAACCGGAGTATTGGTGTCCATGTAAATATACTCCGTGAAAGTGTCAGATGATGTCGCAAGCTGTCAAAGACTATTCTGTGCTTCTGAATAACTGTATTTAAATTTCTGTCGTGTTTCGTCTGGTGCAAACAGCCAAATTGCTTGTCACTGCAAATCTCGTCACGTAGTGTGTTGTTAGGACACGGCCTTACAACGTAACCTACTCGCCTAATGTTTACATTTGTAATATTTATATTACTTGCTAATTAATAACCTCATGTGGAACTCTGAATCTTTTTCTCATTTCGGAGCCTGCTACTGTCCACCAGAGTTCGCATTTCGGATGCATACTTTGAGAGCTTTCCTGACTGAATGAATGTAATACCCCCGTGGTTTTCCACCAAGGCAACCCCGGGTGTTAAAATATAATTGGCTAAACTGTCGCTGGGCGGGTTAAACGACCAAAATAATGCAGACATTATAGTATTTTTATGCTTTAGAAGAGTCAAACACTTACAAACAGCACCTTTAAATAAAGGACATTACTAAATTTAATTAGGTTGTTTAAATTCATCCCATAAATTTGTTTGCAATTAAACAAATAATGTAGTAAATCCAATGAATCATTTTTATTCAGTGCATATGCAGCTCACATTTCGCTCGAAAAAATGTTTAGTTGCTCCAATGATAAATCTTTTTGCATGCAAAAAGGCACTTCTGGCCGCTCCAGACCACCACCAGCAGCACCAGCAGCAGTCGTGTTTGTTGTGATTTAGTGCTCTCATTATTCTCTTCTGTTACTCTACACTGCTTCCATCAAAGATCCAGACTGTGCAGGCGGCGAAC
>LR812528.1:37590587-37602160 GCA_903798195.1 Danio kyathit | reverse complement strand
CCTCATGCATGGCATATCGTGGCTTGTCACACAGATTCCCACACAGCGCTTCCCACACAGATTTTACCTGGGCGGCCGATATATTATTGGGGCGGCCCGGTTCTGTGTTCGCGAGAAACTGAGAACACTCTGCCACAGACTCGCATGCTCTGCATGCAGACCCACAGAGACGCGCTGGGATACAGAAGAGCGCGAAGACTAAATAGACTGATCCAGCTTACTATTTGGGGGTGACAATACATTTTCCCTGGACATGTCCAAGAATCTGCTTTCGCTTTCGATATTAATTGTATTCATTTTTGCATTACTTTATAAGCAAACTTTGTCTGGTGCGTCTCAATCTTTCAGCAGCAACAACACTACAGAAGACAGAGAGAGAGGGAGAGAGAGAGAGAGAAAGAGCAGATCAAGACACCAGTTTTAATTTCATTAGGAGAACAAAATGATTAAAATCAAATGTGTTACCTTAGGCTGCAGGTTAGAAATATGTTTTTATTTTAAAGTATCTGCAATACACAATTTATTTGACTAATTTAATACTGGAAGTAATTTCAGTACAGTGTAAGTTCCTTAAACTAAACACCAGTTTTTTTGTTCTCTGCAACTTGGCATTTAGGAACCAAGGACTTAAAAGAAAAGTCTTTCTTTCTGAAAGGCACTACATTTAGTTTATTTATCTGCAACATTGTGTTGTTTAATTACAGTTTTGCTTTTGCACAATAAATGTCCTCAAAATGACATGCAACGTTTCTTTATTTCTTAAAAAAAAATAGCAGTTTGGCTTTCCTAAGGGTCTATGTAACCTGTTCTGAAATGGTTCTATTATAATTTAAATATCGCAATATATATCGTTATCGCAAGAGGCTGCAATGTATATCGCAATATGGATTTTAGGCCATATCGCCCATCCCTATACCCTTGAGGTATTAATATAGACCTTTTAGGTACAAATTTGTTACTTTTGAAAAGGTACCACCCCACTTCATTTCTGAGAGTGTATAAAACCATTAACGCATGCTATATGTATTTGTTTTCACAAGCTTTGGAGACATCACGTATATTCCGCTTTTAAACAACAGGTCACCTATAGCTTTCGTCATGAACCACAGCTGCTTTCAGAATGGCATTTAATGTTTTCAAAGTGCACTGCGAAGGGAACACAATTGTCAATATGAAGATCGCTAAAACTGAACAGTAAAAAATACGTTGAAGCAAATTACACCTAAGAGAGATGACTTTAATGTTTTTTGTTTTTTTTATATATATAATTTCATGTTAAAATTTTTGAGCATTCGAAAGGAATAAGGCATAGGGGGAATAGAACACAGCCAGGAACTATGTAACTACAGCTCTAGAAATGTAGTTGCAATCGTAATAGTTTGCGATGCAGTTTGCAAATGTTCATTGGAACGATGGATTTGGGAAATGCCAAATTGACGAAATAGTTGTAACGACACAACTTGCGAACTTAGTTGGCTAACATTGGTTTTCAGTACTGCACCCCAGACCATTAAAATTGTTTTCGCGTTTAGCCCTGTATAAATCTGAAATGTCATTCTTAATGGTCTTAAGAAGTCTTAAATTTGACATGGTGAAACCTGCAGAAACCGTCAGATAAATAAAATGATGACTAAATAGATTTTACAAAATAGTCTTTACAACACTATTTACAAAGTTAAAAGAGTGCAAAGCAGAATCAGAATCCCCAACATAGTCAAGACAGGCAATCTGCTTCTTAAGTCGTGACGAATTGGTGACGTATGGAGTACTGTTTCCAGGTCCAAGCCGCTACTCATTTGAATTTAGAAAATATTGGTTTATGGCCACTTTTTAGTCATATCACACATTAAAGTGAATTTTATTAAAAATCATGGTGTACATATCAGTCTCTGGACTTGCTGCATCACAAATACCAACATTTTAACAATTTATTTAAAAAAAAGAATCACTTTCTGCCCATTTAATATTAGGCATGGACATATATATTATGATCGTTATTTTGGAAAGTATTACAGGGTCTCCCCATACACTTTGATCTAGCATTTGAACCCGGAAGCCGCTTCGGGTGACGTCACACTTAACAAGCGGATAGGTCAGATAAACAGGAAGTAAAAAATTTGATGTTACAGTAATATTGAAAACCAGTACCCATGGTAGGAAAAAAATCCCATAGAAGTTCCAACATTCTATAAAAGACCTTCTTTTGTGTTCAACTGAAGAAAGAAATGGTGAAATTATCCTTAAATGTGGAATACATTTCAAAAATCTAAATAGATACACATTTTAATTCATCCCTTTTAAGTAACCGCCACCGGAGCCACACACATTCAGACAGCTGTCTCTGGGTGTAGATTTGCATCTCCTGCTTTTTTTGGCACATTAGAGAGCCACTTCCAGTAAAGACAGATCCAGTTATGTTCACAGTTTAGCAGTGGTGGGACGGAGATTTGGGTGGTGGTGTAGAGCAGGCCTGCTGGACCCACATGGAAGGTCGATCCTTCAAACCTCATCATTATTTCCTTCCTGTTGGAGACTGTAAATGAACACCACATTACGCTCCATCATTACTCTTCATCTTCCTCCTGGAGTCACGGAGCGCAGTAGCTGAACGCTCAACATAAAAAGTCAACATTTTCTCAACCCCTGGCACTTGCAGACCTAGACAGATCTTAGGTTTTTTTGTGGCCATTCTGAGGTAATGATGTGTTGCCAGCCTGACAGATGTGCTCGGACCACTGGAGGACTGATGATGATGATGATGATGAATAAGAAGATGATGAAAAAGATGAAGAAGATGATGATGATGATGATGATGATGATAATGAAAAAGATGAAGAAGATGGAGATGAAAATGGTGAATATGAATAATAATATTTAAATTAATAATAATAATATGATGATGAAGATGATGATTATGAATAAGATGAAGATGATTATGAATATTAAGATAAGGAAGACGTTGATGATAAAATGAATAATGTGATGATGACGAAGACAATGATGAGGATGGAGATGATGATGAAGATGATGATGAAGAATATTAATTAAATGATGATGATGATGATGATGGATAAGAAGATGATGAAAAAGATGAAGAAGATGATGATGATGAAAAAGATGAAGAAGATGGAGATGAAAATGGTGAATATGAATAATAATATTTAAATGAATAATAATAATATGATGATGAAGATGATGATTATGAATAAGATGAAGATGATTATAAATAATAAGATGACAAAGAAGTTGATGATAAAATGAATAATGTGATGATGAGGAAGACAATGATGAAGATGGAGATGATGATGAAGATTATGATGAAGAATAATAATTATATGATGATGATGATGAATAAGAAGATGATGATGAAAAAAATGAAGATGGAGATGATGATGATGATGATGATGATGCTGAAAATGGTGAATATGAATAACAATATTAAAATGAATAATAATAATAATAATATATAGATGATTATGAATAAGATAAAGATTATGAATAATAAGTTGATGATAAAATGAATAATGTGATTATGATGAAGATGATGATGAAGATGGTGATGTTGATGAAGAAAATGATGAAGAATATTAAGTTTATGAAGATAAGGATGAATAAGAAGATGATAATGAAAAATATGGAGATGATGATGATTAAATTGGTCAATATGAATAATAATAATAAAATGAATAATAATAATAATAATAATATGATGATGATGAAGATGATGATTATGAATAAGATGAAGATGATAATGAATAATAAGATGACAGAAGTTGATGATAAAATGAATAATGTGATTATGATGAAGATGATGATGAAGATGGTGATGTTGATGAAGAAAATGATGAAGAATATTAAGTTTATGAAGATAAGGATGAATAAGAAGATGATAATGAAAAATATGGAGATGATGATGATTAAATTGGTCAATATGAATAATAATAATAAAATGAATAATAATAATAATAATATGATGATGATGAAGATGATGATTATGAATAAGATGAAGATGATAATGAATAATAAGATGACAGAAGTTGATGAAAAAATGAATAATGTAATGATGATAATAAAATGTTGAATAATAATAATGAATAATCAGATGATGATTATGATGAAGAATACAAAGATGAAGATGATGATTAATAATCAGGTGAAAAAGATAATGACAATGATGAAGTAGATGATGGATAATGGATAATAAGATGACGAAGAAGTTGAGGATGATGATAATAATGAAAAATATAATGAAGAGGACTGATGATGATGAATAATAATAAGGTGAAGAAGATGATGACTATGATGATGAAGATGATGAAGAAAATAATATGATAATGATGATGAAGCAGAAGATGATGATTTAAGAAGATGAAGATGATGATTATAAATAAGATGAAGATAATAATGATAATGGTAATGGATAATAAGATGACGAAGAAGTTGAGGATGATGATAATAATGAAAAATATAACGAAGAAGACAAAGCTGATGATGATGAGGATTAATAATAATAAGGTGAAGAAGATGGTGACAATGAAGAAGAGGATGATGATGATGATGAAGAATATAATAATAATAATATGATGATGAAGAAGTAGAAGATGATGATTTAAGAAGATGAAGATGATAATGGTAATGGATAATAAGATGACGAAGAAGTTGATGATAATAATGAAAAATATAATGAAGAAGACAAAGATATGATGAATAATAATAAGGTGAAGAAGATGATGACGATGATTAATAAGATGATGATGATGAAGAAAAAGGTGATGATGGGGTCAGAGCAGAGGAAGTTCATTGTAATTTGGCAGTCATGATAATTGAGCAGCTCTTACTAATACTAGATGACAGTTTCTTGATGGTGCAAGGCTTCGTTAGCAAAAAGAACTTCCTGCAGCTACAGTAATGTAAACATTGCAGTCAATTCCTCTGCCTCTTCTTTTTCTCTCTCCTCTCTGTGTCACTTTCTCACTTTCTTTGGCTTCAAAGCGTATTTACCTGAAGTCACACTTAAAATCAGATATTTTTTTTTTAAATTTAGATAAATATAATTATCAAAGCAAGCAACATCAAATACACACAAATGCCATTGGAGTTATTTTTAATGGTTAACTTCAAGTTTCTGAATCATTATTTTTTAAACATTGATCCCAAGTTTGTGAGCACACAGGTTTCCTTGAATATTTTGTGCACACATTTATTTGTTTATATATATTTTACAATTTTTATTCAATATTTAATTCAAAGATTAAATATGAGTAATATTTATTGATTGTAATTGCTTTATTATTATGTATGTCTCCATTTATATTGTAAAGCAAGTTTTTTTTGGAATAATTATTGTGTAAAATTAAAAATATGCAATTTTGAGATTAATTTTTTATTTTTCTGATTATTATTATTATTATTATTATTATTATTATTGTTTAACATTGTATGCCTGTTATACTTAATATAAATATACAATAAAATATGCTACATAAAGTGTATGAAATAAAGATTTAACACATGATTTTAATGTCATTTGTTATATAAACGTACAATTGGTATATTTGTCCTTTATTATGCCCTAAACACTCTTGAATAAAGATTATTCAAGGCTGTCAAATACTGCTAAGTTAATATTATTGTTGTTTTTTTGTATAATGATAAATGTCTCTGTTTACAGCTGATTAAAGTACTCTGTAAAAAAAACATTGAATTTCTTGCATTTGTTTTTCAACAGGGAGCTGTTCCTGAAGTCTAAAGCCCAGCTCACCTTCCGCTGCCGGCAGCTCATATCAGAGCTTTCCTACATTTATCCTATTGATGTGGTGAGTCTTCATCTCCACGCACGCACGCACGCACGCATGCACACACACACACGCACGCACACACACGCACGCACACACACACACACACACACACACACACACAACATCAAGCCATCTCATGTTGTGATGGCTGGAGCGCGAGGCATGCTGGGAATGTTCGTGGTCAGAGATCTTTGTGGACTCTGGCGTTACTGGCTTTCATGCCGATCTAGAACTACTGTTCAGTGCCTGCTGCCAGTCAAATCAGTTTACAAAATAAAGCCACGGAAAATGAGCAGAAAACCGCAGTCAAACCAGAATGTCCTCAGCCAAACAAATGAAGGATCTGATGCTTGTTTCCAGAATGCTGTGCTCACCGCTGCTCTTCTGCTCTTTCCTTTTTCTGTTTGCAGAACAATCAGAATGATTATGTGATTTGTGGCGTCAAACTGCCCAATTCAGAAGACTTTCAAGGTAAGTTTGGAGCTTGGCAGTTTAATTTAAGTTCTGCATTAATGGGGAGCTTCAGTTTCTGTTATATATTTGTTTCTGGTCATCTTATTTTGTAGGACTAGGCGATATGGCAAAAATGTAATCTTGATAATTCATTCATTCATTTTCTTTTTGGCTTAGTCCCTTTATTAATCCGGGGTCACCACAGCGGAATGAACCGCCAACTTATCCAGCACGTTTCCACACGCACTCATTCACACTCATACACTATGGACAATTTAGCCTACCCAATTCACCTGTACCACATGTCTTTGGACTGGGGAAACCGGAGCACCCGGAGGAAACCCACACGAACGCAGGGAGAACATGCAAACTCCACACAGAAACGCCAACTGACCCAGCCGAGGCTCGAACCAGCGACCTTCTTGCTGTGAGGCGACAGCACTACCTACTGCGCCACTGCGTCGCCGTAATCTTGATCATTATTTTCCATATTGAGCTATAACGATAAATATATATTTTGATATAAGTTGGTAATGCTTCCAGATTTAAAAGAGTACCCCAACAACAACTGAAGCCACAAAAATTAGAGCGTTCATTAAATGGCATAGCATATTTTCGGGCGATACATTTTCTGTGGCCGAAAATAGGATGCATCTTGAATGTATCAAATTCGATACATCTTGAAAATTCGATACATCTTAAATATCTACATCTCGGTGGCCGAAAATTCAATATCAACACACTTTTAGATTCCCATTGTTACACATTTCAGCTCTGTGATTGGCTCTTAGATCATTATAGAGTAAAAAAAGTCCATAGCTTATCATTGTTATTCATATTAATTTTATTGCGATTCAATAAAATATTGTTTATCGGCCCAGCCCTAATATTTTATTGTTTTAATGTCTGTGTAGTTTTTATATATTTATATTTAAACCAACTTAATGTTCGACTAAATCTACAAATACCTGTATGTCACATCAGTAACTTTTTCAGCAAATAATTTTTTTATTGTTCTTTTAGAGTGTGTTTTTGTATAATTATTTGTATAAGTTTAAATGTTTGATTTTGTAGTTTATGAGCTTGTGTATGTCTGTGTTTGTGTGTGAGATTAAGTATCAGGGCTCGAAATGAACCTTTTTACTTGGTAGCACTGGTGCTCCCAACTTCAAAATTTTAGGAGCACCCACACAAAATGAATAAGCACCACTGCAAATTGTGTAATAACTAATTTACCACAGTCGAGCTTCTTTGGCGATGATGTATACAGTGTTAGAGTTTACATTTAGCAGTCATTTGCATTGAACGCGCAGTGGATGCAATGCATCGAGATTCAGGCCATTAAAAGGCTGATCCACTCCGAGACTTTCAGCACTCTTTCCGAAAACACACTCTCGACTGGCGGATCAACATTCACCACATGACCGATATCATTGGGGCAATTATTTGTAACTTTAGGTGGCTTTGCAAACCTGTGTAGCCTACTTTTCATTGCGTCTTCCTCCATCAATCCATCCATGCATTAATCCATCCATGCATTCATCCATCCATCCATGCATCCATCCATGCATTGATATCATCTGCAGCATTATTTCTAACTTTAGGTGGGTTTGCAAACCTGTGTAGCCTACTTTTCATTGCGTCTTCCTCCATCAATCCATCCATGCATTCATCCATCCATGCATCCATCCATGCATCGATATCATCGGCGCCATTATTTGTAACTTTAGGTGGGTTTGCAAACCTGTGTAGCCCACTTTTCATTGCATCTTCCTCCATCAATCCATCCATGCATTAATCCATCCATGCATTCATCCATCCATCCATCCATGCATCCATCCATGCATTGATATCATCTGCACCATTATTTCTAACTTTAGGTGGGTTTGCAAACCTGTGTAGCCTACTTTTCATTGCGTCTTCCTCCATCAATCCATCCATGCATTCATCCATCCATGCATTGATATCATAGGCGCCATTATTTGTAACTTTAGATGGGTTTGCAAACCTGTGTAGCCTACTTTTCATTGCGTCTTCCACCATCAATTCATCCATGCATTCATCCATCCATGCATTCATCCATCCATGCATCGATATCATCAGCACCATTATTTGTAACTTTAGGTGGGTTTGCAAACCTGTGTAGCCTATTTTTCATTGCATCTTCCTCCATCAGTCCATCCATCCATTCATGCATCGATATCATCGGCACCGTTATTTGTAACTTTAGTTGGTTTTGCAAACCTGTGTAGCCTACTTTCCGTTGCGTCTTCCTCTCTCAATCCATCCATGCATTCATCCATCCATGCATCCATCCATGCATCGATATCATCTGCACCATTAGTTGTAACTTTAGGTGGGTTTGCAAACCTGTGTAGCCTACTTTTCATTGCATCTTCCTCCATCAATCCATCCATACATCCATGCTTCCATGCATCCATCCTTGCATCGATATCATCGGCGCCATTATTTGTAACTTTAGGTGGGTTTGCAATCCTGTGTAGCCCACTTTTCATTGAGTCTTCCTCCATCAATCCATCCATGCATTCATCCATCCATGCATTCATCCATCCATGCATCCATCCATGCATCGATATCATCGGCGCCATTATTTTTAACTTTTTTAACTTTAGATGGGTTTGCAAACCTGTGTAGTCTACTTTTCATTGCGTCTTCCGCAGACTATAGCCCTTTGCATATCCTACGGTCATAAAAGCTTCCTGTCTTCTCACAGCAGAAAGCATTGAGTTATTGACAGCTAATATGAACCAATATAAGATCTACGCGTCAGGGAAAAGCGATTCAGCATGTTTTTAGAAGAAAAAAAAAAATGAATGCAGGTCGCACTACAACTATTATATGCAGTCTCACAAATGCTCCCAATTATATTGTCAGGTAAAAATGGTCGCAATTTTGAGCTCTACATAAATATTTACTGTACTGTATCAATGCTATTTTAATGGCATTGAGTAACTGTTTTAGTTTTTAATAATAGTTTAAATTGATGTTTATTTTGAGATTTTTCTGTTTTAGTTTTACTTTTCTGTCATTTTTTTTTCTTTTCTTCTTTTCTATTTAAACTAATTTAAATAATTTTACTTTCATTTAATCAAAGTGAAAATGAGAAAAAAAAATGTTTTGGTAATTTAAAACTAAATAACTAAATAAAAAAACTAACAAACTTAAAATGTTATGCTTTTAGATTTAGCTAACTAGATTAAACCTGAGTTGTATTACAATGATATGAATCCGCAAAAAAAATTGTCAAATAAAAATGACCAAGTAACTTTGAAGTACCAGTTGATCAAAAATTGTATTTGCGCCGAGCCATAAATATTAAAGTGTCTGCTTTCACTGCATTGATTACCGTGGTTTGCTGTCACTCTCTAAATTGACCAAAACCCCCATCAAGAATCTGATCTAGACTCATCTTGAACCTCCAGTCGGTTCTGCTCGACTGGCTGTAATTCCTTTAATTTCTGGCCTTCTTCAGTCTGGCTGTAGATCACAGGCTCCAGGCCATCAATCAATCATGCTGTTCTGATCAGGAAAGCCTTCAGCTTGTGGTTGCGAGCGAGTCAGTTATTCAGCACAAACCCGTGGTCGTTGGACCTTCTGACTTCTCACATCGTAGAAGAGAAAAGGATTTTATTAGGGCATTCATCTCCCACATCCACACAGTTAGGCTTATGGTTTTTTTTAATAGGGGGAATGAATTGTGTTTGATGCCCACAAGTGATGTCCTTTGTTGTGCTGGCTGTTATTCATCTCATTTCCCATGTGTCCTTTAGGCAGCACTGTATGTGTCGCAGGGAATCAGGTTTGGCTTTTTTCAGGCAGGGAGGCTTGACTTCAAAGGAAGCACAAGGTTAATGGGAGCCAGGTTGAACCGCACACGCAAGGACACACATATTCACATACATGCATGTGCCGGCCTTCACATATTCATGTGGCTTTAACTTGGCATATTTAAAAAAAACACAAACAAAAAAAAACTATTTGTACACATGAAAGTTGCAAAATTATTACAGCGCCTGCATAAACTTATGACTAAGGGCTTACTCGCACTATGCTATCCGAACCGTGCCCAGGCCCGTTTCCCGGATTGTTTGAGAAGTGTGAGTGCTCTGAATCAGGCTCATGCACGGTACACTTGGGCGGCCCTGGCCCGGTTGGAAGAGGTGTGCCAGAGCGCGGTTCACTTGGGCTCAGGCGCGGTACGCTTACAGTGTGAGTGCAAGCGTGCCTAAGCCCGAAACTGAAAGCGAGACGTGACTTTTAAGGGAATGTTTCATATGGAATAATTAATCATTCGTACTGTTCAATAAACGCAAACTGTCGTAGATTATTAAAGATGCAAATCCCTCACTGCACGTCAGCTGCGCCTTCAGCAAACTTCCTAATTTTTGCAGCACGAGGACTTTATGATTGTTTATGATTGTCAAAAGTGGCTGATCTGTTCGGCGAAATATTAGACTGCGTGTCACTGCATCTCAAACGACTTAATATAACAAAAGAAATCTCCACTGTGCTGAGCGAGAGCGCTTACTGAGGAGCGCATCATCAATGATGCGCGCCCAGGCCCGAATGTAATGCGAGTGCGGGCCATCGGGGGAGACGGGACATAGTAGGCAACTGTATATAGTGTGAGTACGGCCTAAATTGTTAGCTGAAGTTCTATCTTGTTTAATCGATCCATCCATCTGTCATCCATCTGTCATCCATCCATCCATCCCTCTGTAATTTTTTTTTTTTTAAATTTCAGTTGTTTGTTATATTCTTGTACGCATCATTTGTCATACAATCCATCCATCCACCCATTTAATCCAATCCAATCTAATCTATCCAATCCATCTACCAATCCATTGACCAATCCACCCATCCTATCTATCCAGTTTACCCATGCATCCAATCCATACATCCAATTCATAAATGCAATCCATCCATTCCATCCATCCATCCATCCATCCATTCCATCCATCCAAATCCGTTCATTCATCCATCCAAATCCATCCATCCACTCCAATCCATTAAATCCATCCAATCCATCTAATCAATTACATCCATCCAATCCATCCATCCATCCATCCATCCATCCATCCATCCATCCAATCCATCCATCCATTCAATCCATCCATCCAAATACATCCACTCCAATCCATCTACTCCAACCAAATACATCCATCCAATCCATCCAGTCCATCCATGCAATCCATTCAATCCATCCAATCTATCAATCCACTTCACTTCCATCCATCCCTCCATCCATCCATCCATCCATCCCAATCCAATCCATTCAGTCTGCTCCATCCACTTCATCCA
>LR812528.1:37563087-37585587 GCA_903798195.1 Danio kyathit | reverse complement strand
AAATGCATCAGATAAATATTTTTTTCAATTATGCTTACATAAATTTGTTAATCAACCTCAGTCCTGATCAAAACTACTAAATTGTTTAGAAAATTACAGGATTTTATCTCTTTAAATGCCAAATTCGCAAACAATGTCACTCATTTACTGAAAAACACACACAAAATTACGTATTTTCAATATAAACAAATTGTTGTGGACTGAATTTATTTTTCCTTTTATCACAGTCTTGGACATGTGAATGATTAGTAACAACATTGGCTTTGATGCATTGTTAGATTTAAATTTTTTCACCCTAATTTACTGTTGGTGGCTGTTTTTGCCCCATTGACTTCCATTATAACCACATTTGATGGTGCATAAATACAAAGTCTTTGTTTCTTATTTACTCCATGTAGTTCTGAGAGCTGAGATGCATTTTTTGATGATCTCAGGCACATCAAGGTAAGTGCGTAAAGGTCACTCTCACACACTTACAGACACATACACACACTTAAATTTGCTGTTATCCTCCATATAAAATCCAGAATAAGCTTTTTTTGCACCGGCCTATCTAAAGCGTTAATGGTGCCAACTGATGATCAGTAAAAATTACAAACTTTGCTTCTTCCCAACAGGGAAAACCACCAACAATCAAAAATGCATGATTGTAGGGTGTCATGGTTTTGTAATCAAAAAATGTGGTTATAATGGAAGTCAATGCTTCAAAAACAACCACTAACAGTAAATTAGGGATAAAAAAAAGAAAATTAATCAAAAACAACGCATCAAAGGCAACTATGTTTCACATGTTCGAGACTGTGATAAAAGATAAAAAAATCCAGTCCACAATTACTTTTTATGTTAAAATACGTCATTTTGTGTGTGTTTTTTTTCACCAAATCAGTGGCATCATTTATGAATTTGGCAAATAAAGAGTTAAAATCCTGTAATTTTCTAAACAATTTAGTAGTTTTGATAAGACTGAGGTTGATTAACAGATTTATACAAAAAAATATATTAATCTTATGCATTTTTACAGCAGTTTAATTCTGTGGATGTTTTCATCCCCAACACAGCAAAAGGGTAATAAATTGTATTGTTGATTTTTATCAAAGCATTTTCTCAAAATATGTGTCAAAATAAGATTTGTCACCAAAAATCCTTCCACTTGCTGAAAAACAGAAAACGTTATGGCCAAATTAAGACACAAAATCACCCCAGAGTGGATGAAAACATCCCCAACAGCACATAAGGGTTCATTAGGGCGTACTAGACTATATACAGTTGCCTTGAACCGTGCTGACGCACACTTGTCCCCCCTCCCCTCTGCCCCAGTGGCCTGCACTCACATTGCTTCCGAGCCAGAGCACGCTTCCGTCATCAATGATGCGCTGTTTAGTTCAGCAGAAGAGAAGCGCTCTCGCTCAGCACAGTGGATATTTCTTTAGTTATATCATTTATGTCGTTATTTATGTCACTTTTGGCGCTCATAAACAATCATAAAGTCCTCGTGCTGCAGGTATTAGGAGGTTTGCTGTAGGGGCAGCTGTCGAGCAGTGAGGGGTTTGCGTCTTTAATAAATTACGACAGTTTACATTCATTGAACAGTAAGAATGATTAATAAATTCATATGAAACAGTCCCTTAAAAGTGACGTTGCGTCTTCAGTTTCGGGCTCAGGCACACTTTGCACTCACACTGCAAGCATACCCAAAGCCCAAGTGAACCGCGCTCTGGCACACCTCTTCCAACCGGGCCTGGGGCAGCCAACTGAACTGTGCCTGAGCCCGATTCAGAGCACTCACACTTCTCAAACGAAGCAGCGCCTGGGCACGGTTTGGATAGTATAGTGTGAGTGCGTCCTTAGTTTAAAATAGAAAACCATCTAAACCAAACCAATAGACCTCCTGCACTTTCTAAAGAGTAATATTTCCACATATTTTTGCGTTTGTGGTTTATGTGTGTAATTTGTGCACCTGTCTGGTTCAATATGTGTGTTCAGGCCTTCAGGGGTGGTTTAAAGGCCCTCTTGAATTAAACGCTACTCAAACGCCACAGGGTTCCAGCTTTCATGTGCCTGTCCTGTCGGGCCTGAGCCCTTCACCTAGCTTTCATCCATTCCTCTTTAACTCGCTGTCCTTTCATCTTTTTATCTCATCCTCCCTCACTGTAGATTCAGCACATCTGCTTCTGTATGGGAGATAAATAGCATCCTCAAAAGAGAGGGTCGTTGCATGCTTAGGTTTATATGTAAGCATATTTGCGCATCGTACTACTTGACATATTCTGTTCCTTAAGTGGAACTGGAATACTTATGGGAGATCAAGTAGATCTACAGCTTTGATTTCTTTTAATATTTTATTTATATTCAAGGTGGGTTTTTTCCCTTTTGTCACTTGTTTTTTTTTTAAATAGAGACAACAGGAGTGATGGATACATTTGTTAACTAAGCTGTGAACATCATGAACACCATTGATTTTTTATTTATTAATTTTTTTTGTATTTTAATAAAACACGCATGTATTCTTCGTTCTTTCTTTCTTTCCTTCCTTCCTTCTTTTGTTCTTTCTTTCTTTGTTCCTTCCTTCGTTTGTTCTTTCGTTCCTTCATTCCTTCGTTCGTTCCTTCATTCGTTCCTTCGTTCGTTCGCTCTTTCTTTTGTTCTTTCTTTCTTTCTCTTTCTTTTTCTTTCTTTCTTTCCTCCCTTCTTTCCTTCCTTCTTTCCTTCGTTGTTTCTTTCTTTCTTTCTTTCTTTCTTTCTTTCTTTCTTCTTTCTTTCTTTCTTTCTTTCTTTCTTTCTTTCTTTCTTTCTTTCTTTCCTTCCTTCTTTTGCTCTTTCTTTCTTCGTTCGTTCCTTCGTTCCTTCCTTCCTTCCTTCCTTCATTGTTTCGTTCGTTCCTTCCTTCATTCGTTGTTTTATTCGTTCCTTCGTTGTTTCATTCTATCCTTCCTTCCTTCATTGTTTCTTCCGTTCGCTCTTTCTTTCTTTCTTTTTCTTTCTTTCCTTCCTTCTTTCCTTCGTTCTTTCTTTCTTTATTTCTTTCTTTCTTTCTTTCATTCTTTCCTTCTTTTGCTCTTTCTTTCTTCGTTCGTTCATTCCTTCCTTCCTTCCTTCATTGTTTCGTTCGTTCCTTCGTTGTTTCATTCAATACTTCTTTCCTTCCTTCATTGCTTCGTTCGTTTATTCCTTCCTTCCTTCGTTGTTTCGTTCGTTTTATTCGTTCGTTTCTTCCTTCCTTCCTTCCTTCCTTCCTTCCTTCCTTCCTTCCTTCCTTTATTGTTTCCTTCCTTCTTTCGTTGTTTCCTTCCTTCCTTCTTTCTTCCTTTCTGTCTTTTGCAGTTTTTTCAAAACTTTAATTCCCTCATTCTCTGGAATTACAGTTGTAAGTGTAGGTAAAGCAAGTTTTGTTTTATCTGTAAACTACTAAAAAATATTTATTCTGATAATTCATTATATTACAGTTAGTAAAAAAAAAGGTGGCATGTTTTCTTGCATGTTTATATTCAGTTTTAGAGGGCACACCAGGGTGTCTGCGGGGTCTTAAAAAGTCTTACATTTCTAAAACAAATAAATGGTTTTGTAGGTCATAAATTATTTTAAACAGGTCTTAATTTTCCTTTGTTCACCTAAAGCTTCCCACTCAGGCCAACAACACCCATCCAATTACCAACAATTCATGTTAATAAAACAAAAGTTGCATTTATTAACTCTATTTGCCAATATGCTTTAATTATCTTGCTTACATCCTTACAATAGTATTTGTGTAAAAGCTCTCCATGTATTTATTTATTTATGTATTTAGCTCTCCTGGTGAAGACACTGACCTGGACAGGCTGTTGTCCATACATTTAGTTTATTATAGTTTTTAAAAACGTGTCTTTTTTTAAATAATGCTGAATAAAATATATGTATAACTAGAATTAGCTTGTTTTGACACATTATTTGAAATATGTGGCTAAGAAATAAGTTATATATATATATATATATATATATATATATATATATATATATATATATATATATATATATATATTTACATACACACATACATATATAGTATATAGTGTATATATATATATATATATATATATATATATATATATATATATATATATATATATATATATATTTTTTTTTTTTGTTGTTTTTTTTTTTTTCTCAAATATTACAATTTCACATTTCTCATCTCATATTAAATTCAGGAAATCCAGAGAAACTGAGAATTTTCAAATGATTTCTTAATTATTTTCCATACCTGTTTGTATCGCTCAAAAATGTGGCATTAAGATGTTTGCCAACAGTATATTGGTGCAAAGTTGTTTTAAACTTGAAACCAAGAACAAAAAGAAGTGCTTGAAGTACATCAGAGCCATAACTGTTATATGAATGGATTAATGCTCGTAAGACTCATTCTATTACTCCAGGTCTGTTTGTAAACAGTTCGAACCTTTGAAATCCATGTTTACAACTCTTTCTAAATGTTTCTAACATTTCCTCATCTAATGAGATTCTTACGCAACCCTTGAAACCACCACGTTTGCCTGCTCTGCCACGAATGCAGGTCTTTTCCCCCCATAATCTTCATAGTTTCATGTTAAATTGCATCCTTGGGGTGTGATGTTGTCGATCCGTGTTTAAGATGCTTGTAATTTGACTTTTTTTGTGTGTGCTTGCCATGGTAACGGATACATACTCTTCGGGCTTGGCCTGTGGGGTCCGAAGACCCTGGCATTTTGATGCCAGAATGTGTGGGCACTGCAATTACAGCGCCGGCTACCTCATTCAAATTATTGTTTTTGCTGTGTTTTGGTGCCGTAACTAAGCAGGAGTGATCCAAGAAATGAGGCTGCTGGTGTGTGCTGATTACATGTCTGTGGTGCACATGCCCAGAGAGGTATCACATTCCTGCATTCCGCACATGGCGAAAAGCCCCTTAATGAAACTCGCAATAAAATTGGATTGTTATAATCAGATGGGCCCCTTTTGAATGACGGCCTCGAGATGCCTTTCTCCGCTTTTGATGTAGGATTAATGGCTGATTTCAACAGCTTATAAATGAGGAGGAAGATGATGGAGAGGTAAGAGAGAGGGGGGCTGAGAGTATAATCCTGCATTGGGACAGCTCTTCTCCTTGTGGTTTGTAATGGCTCGATGAAATACTCTGATTTAGATGCGTGATTAGATTGATGTTATACAAGAAGTTAAGCTTTAATTCATACGATCTATTGCATTGGCTCATATTTGTTTCACTTTTTGTTGTTTATTTGTTGTGTTGTTTATTCTACTGGAATCTTGGATGCTCTTAAAAGCAGGTGGTGGGACACACTGAAATAAACATGCCATACAGACTCACAAAATATATCCTTATAATAATGTTATTCATAATTATTATAAGAAACATACAAATAAATGCTCATCATTTAAACTGTACTTACATTCAAATCTATATACAGCAGGGAAAATAAGTATTGAACACGTCATAGTTTTTCCTAGGAATACTATTTCTAAAGGAGCTGTTAACATGGAATTGAACCAGATTTTTTGGTGATGGCAGCTTAAAGACGCCTCTCATATGAAGAATGAAGTCACATGCATTGATCAGGTGTAAGTTTTTCACAGACTTCAACAGAGTGTAAAAATCTTGATGGTTCTGTGGCTCTCGTCTATCAAATCTGAGCTTTATTTTGTATTTTCTACTGGATTCAAGTCAGGTGATTGGCTGGGCTATTCTACAGCTCGATTTTCTTTCTCTGAAAGCATTTGAGAGTTTCCTTGGCTGTGTTTTGAATCATTGTCTTGCTGAAATGTCCACCCTGGGTTTATCTTCATCCTGATAATGTAGATGTTGGACTGAAGCAGCGAAAATTAATTTACACTGACGAAGGGCAGAGGGTTGCTGAAGAACTACTGAGAGATTTCAGCTGCTGTCTGGGCTTTCACTGTCTTTCTACACCTCCCTTTCTTCATGTGTTCAATACTTTTTCCCTCCGTCATTTCATTTTATTACCTATAACTTCATTTGTAAACTAATTCGATATGTTTTCTTTGCATGTATGGATTTCTTTGGTTGTTATCAACATTTGTTGAAAATTTCAAGTCAACAGCACCTTTAGAAATATGTTTTGGGTTTCTGGAAACATGGTAATGTGTTCAATACTTATTTTACCCGCTTTAAACACGTTGAAAATTAATCCACACTAAAATAGCTAAAACTAAATGTAAAAAAATCTAAAAAATAAAAGAATACAAAGATACAAACTATTACTTAAAATAGCCCAAGTATCACAATATAATTATTTTTCTATTTAATTGATCATTGAAAGAGGCAATATCTCAGATAGGGTGTTAGTATTAAAATGAATGAAATTAAGAAATGTTTTAAAGGAAATTGCTTACCTGAAAACCGTAATTCAGTATTTTTTTTGCAAGTCAGAACAGTTAAAAAACATGTTATGCTTTCTATATGACTGTTCTCCTTGTGTATTCCATTAAAAAACTGAGCTAAATCATACAGATTTGGAGTAACATAGGGGAATACACACATTCTTGTCCATTTATCGATCTGTCCATTGGCCCGTCCATCCGTCCGTCCGTCCGTCCGTCCGTCCATCCGTCCATCCGTCCGACCGACTGTCCGACCGTCCAACCGTCCATCCCACCAACCAACCAACAGTCCATCCCACCAACCAACCGTCCATCCCACCAACCAACCAACCAACCGTCCAACCCACCAACCAACCGTCCAACCCACCAACCAACCGTCCAACCGTCCAACCCACCAACCATTCAACCAACCGTCCAACCCACCAACCGTACAATAAAAACAAAACTTGATTTAAATAAACATGCACATACTTAAATCAACCATTTAGATAAATAATGTGCCTTTCGCATTTAAGAATACTTTTTACATTTAAAAGCAAATTATGACAAAACACAGCCAGAGGTAGGTGAAAAATATGTGTAAGATTAAGTAATATGTGCCAGAGCAGTCTAATATAAGAAATGGCACTGTCTGATTCCATCAGTGGACAAAAAATTTGTTTCTTTGTGGCGTTTTCCACTCCTCACAAACTCCAACTATCTCATTATTAATCAAACAGTTTTGTGCTGGATTGAAGCACAATGAACGGTTATCCCTTTGTTTTTTTTAAATAATAAGATAAAAGCTATTCAGAAATGTTTTAAAGGAAATTGCTTACCTGAAAACAAAAATTCTGTATTTTTTGTGCAAAGTCAAAATAATTAAAAAACATATGCTTCCTATATGACTTTTTTCTCCTGGTGTATTCTATTAAAAAGCTAAGCTAAATCATACAGATTTGGAATAACACAGGGGAATACACGTTCATTTCTGGTCGATCTATACCTTTAAATGAACAGCGTCAGTACTTTTAGTTGGCTAGGACCTCAACTCCTCCACGTAGACCAAATATTTAAAAAAAGGCGTCTAATTTATCTGAGCAGAAATGACCACATCCTTGGCTGCGGCTGGCCTAGATTAAGCCGTGCACGTTTCCCATTTGAAGCTATGTCAATTTGTTGCGTTCAATATGGCCGCTGAGACATTCTAGCCACACAACCATAACACAACAAGCCATCTTTCTCAGAGCACCAGCAAATCCTTTACAAGGTTCACAGACAGCACATTCGTCCGCCAGTCAACAGCGACTCCCCGGAGACGGTGCTGTTATGAAAGTCAAACACCAATCAGGACACACTCTTGCTGACCCTCGGATTGTATGTTTGTGAATGTATGCTTGTTTGCCATTAGCAGCAGCTGAGCAGGGGGTGAAGCCGCTCAGCTGTTTAAACGGCCCCCAAATATGTGTGTTTGCCGATGAATCAGGTGCCGCTGAGAAGATGAAGGTCTGACCCTTCAGAAGTCTTGACTCCAAAGCTCATTTAAGTATGAGTTACAAGGAGAAGGAGAACAGAGGGTCCTATGTGGCCCTCGTAATTAACTCCGCACGAGACCAGATCCTATTATCCGCGCTCCTTCTGTGACCCCTGTGACCTCCGCACACCATAACTTACAGCAATAAGAGCTGTAATCAGCCCCAATGTGTCATTGTTTAACATTGTGTCAGCTTTAGACTTGACAAATACTGTTTAAATCTTCCTCTCTATCTCTGGGTTGGCGTCTATCTCTGTGTCTTGGGTTTTGTGTAGTGGGTGTTCTCTGAGCAGCCTATTAATCTCCTCCAGTTTGGGAAGATGCACCGGAGGTCCTCATAACTGCACTTACTGTATGACTTTGCTTTGTAGCCTGTGGTCTGCAGCCAGACAGAGCAAATCAAGCTGTCATTTCCGAGCTCTAGTATGTAAGTAGTTATTTGAAAAAAACCTTTTATCCGAAGCAACTTCAAGTGCTTTTATTACAGACTCTCGCTCAAGGCTGTGCTACAAATCTGAAAGTTGGAACTGGAAGACCGATTCCCTACGTGAATTTGTAAGGACTCAACTACACTGAACAGAAGTTTTACAAAAACAAAATTAATACAAAAAATTAATACATATTGTTTTCTGAAAGATTTCAGTCTGTCCCTCTGGTACTTTGTTTGTATTTATTTTTTTCCATTATCTCTGTTCTATCATTCTGTCTGTATTAGTTAATGATGATCCATTTTGTTTATTGATCCATTCCTTTATCCGTTACTTCCTAATATTTGAATTATCCATTCATATATCCACTCATTCTTGATGTGTATAAAATGTTCTGTCAATCAGTCCTTTGGTCCATCTGTCCTTTGGTCCATATGTCCATCTGTCCATCAGTCCATTGGTCCATCGGTCCTTTCATCCATCCTTATGTCCATCCGTCCGTCCGTCCATCCATCCATCTATCTATCGGTCCATTCATTCATTGGTCCATTAATCTATTGGTTTATCCATCGGTCCATCCATCTGTCCATTGATCCTTCCATCCGTCCATCGGTCTATCCGTTCATTGGTCTATCCAACCATCGGTCAATCTATCTGTCCATCCATCCGTCCGTCCATTGGTCTGTTCATTGGTCCATCCGTCCTTCAGCCCATCCATCCATTCATCGGTCTGTCCATCCATCCATTCGTCTATCCATCTGTCCATTCATTCCTCCATTCCTTTATTGATCCATCCATCCGACCATTCGTCCATTGGTCCATCTATCCGGCCATCCATCCATTAGTCAATCCATCTGAGCATTCGTCCATCGATCCATCCATCCATCTATCAGTCCGTTTGTCCATCCATCCGTCCATCCATCTGTCCATCCATTCATCCATTTGTCTATTAGCCCATCCATCCGACCATCCGTCCATTAGTCAATCCATCCATTTATTGGTCCATCTATCTGACCATTCGTCCGTCAGTCCATCCATTCGTCCATTGGTCCAATCAATCAATCAATCAATCAATCAATCAATCAATCAATCAATCAATCAATCAATCAATCAATCAAAATTGTTAAAAACACTTGATTTTGATTAACATTCACATACATAAATCAACAATTTAAATAAATAATGTGCTTTTCGCATTTAAAAATAATTTTTACATTTAAAAAGAAGTTTTGAACAAAACAGAGGCAGGGTGAAAATATGTGTAGCAATAAGTAATATGTCCCAGATCAGTTTAATATAAGAAATGGCACTGTCTGATTCCATCAGTGGACTAAACTTTTGTTTCTTTTGTGGCGTTCACATCTCAAACTAACTCATTATTAATCAAACAGTCTTGTGCTGGATTGAAGCACAATGAATGGATATCGCTCTGTCCAATCATATTTGAAAACTCTTTGTCAGCTTTTATTTTTTCTGTAAAGTGGCATCCTCACCCATTCAAATGCTCACCTTGTTGAAGCATGTCACCCGATAAACAGCATCACACAGGAAAACTATCACCTGGGTCTGGATTGAAATCTCTACATGTCCGCAATTCAGATTCAGAGAAGCCCTATAATAAGGCATACATAATTCATATCTGAATACAAAACAGTAGATTTTTACCTATACTGTATGGAGTAATATTTTGATTACAAGCTCTGAACATTGACCACTATGAACCCCAGATCTTCTGGTTATAGGCTATCTTAGTATTGTAAATAATAGGACTATTGCTGTTCCCACAATCTGTATATCATCTTAACTTTATCCAGTTTCTGTATAGGTGTCAGTGAGATGGCCCATGTGCTAAAATAACCTCTGACCTCACCTCCCTCATTTTGTTTAGAGCTCCATCCCATCACCCACCATGTGTATACACAGATCAAAATGACAATTTATCCATCTAATGATAAAGCTGTCAGGACAGTGATTGTGAAGTGAAGATGAGTGAAGTGTGAGCACTGAGGCAATTATCACTTTTCATTTGTCACTAAAGCTCTAAAAATGTTTGTTGAAAACTCAGTAGATGGACTTGACCTTTGATAAACTAGTTAGCTGGACACAAAGTAAGAATTATGCTGCAATTTTCCGTAACCAGTCACTGTTGACCTGTTTCTGTAGGACTAGGCTTTTACCGGTTCGTGATAAATGAGATGCCAGAGCGATGTTATTAAGAGTATGACTTGTTATTCTGTGCGTTCACTTACTGAAATGATAATGTTATCTTCGGAGCTTTACCGTTGATATCAACATTCTTGAATTTCCAGCCTACTGTGTACATAAATTGAGATCTCGAATTGTCAGGCCAAATTCCCAGTGTCATAACTGTGAAGCATTTGGAGATCTTGTTTTTCTTTACTGTCACTTTTTGAAGTTATAATGGCTATGTTTCAAACCCTCGTGAGCTTAGTCATGTCATGTTATGGCTTTATATGTGCTTCCACTGCGAAGTGCGTTCCAAATAGTAAGCAGCCTTAAAGAGCCCCTATTATGGGTTTTTGAAAATGAGCTTCCATGCAGTGTGGAACAGCACTAAGTGAATGAAAACATCCAGCTGAGGTTTAAATCTGAAAGGGCACCGTGTTTAAAACTATCGATTCTTTAGTGAAATAGTTGACTCAGAGGTAAATAAATGAAGCGAGTTGCGTTCAGATCTTTTGCTTGAACGTGTTGACGTCGATACGGTACATCACCAAATATGTAGTTCCAGTTCCGGTAAAATGTAAACGCGATTTCCCTTCAGACACTACCGGAGATTGAGGGATCATGAGACTGATCATGACGCGAAGATGGCGATTACTGACAGATTGCCTGGAATAAAGGGTTAAAGTTAATTTTCACAACAACACCACAGTATAGTCAACCTAGTGCTGAGTTTGTTCCTGTCATTTTTCTGGTGATTGATATAATAACCTACGCTGCAATGTGGGATTCGTCGGCCATTTGCTATTAGAGGAAGGAGCAGCAGAGACTATGATGTATGGGACTTTGTTAGACTTTGACACGGACTTTGTCAGTAACTGTTGCAGTTCATATGGAACAGATTCTTCTTCCTCCGGATCATAACATGTAAGTGTCATTAAAATTGTTGCCTCGTTTGTGTAGTTTGCAAAATATGTGTTTAATTGTGTGTTACAAGTTTTAATCACCCCGCCCGGCTTGTAATCACATATCTATTATACAGTTGAAACCAGAAGTTTACATACACTGTATAAAAAGGCACATAACCATTTAAAAAAAAAAGTCTGATGTTAATGTGACTAAACTTTTTCTCTTTTAGTTAAGTTAGAATTATCAAATTTGTTTCTGTTATGCTTAATAGCAGAATAATGAGAGATATTTTTTGAGAAATTGTTATAACTTTTCTTGAAAGTCAAGTTTTTATGCAATAAGATTATTATGCCTCTGAAAAAGCTCAGATGATGGAGTCAAGGTTTTGGAAGGTTCTGATTGGCTAATTGACAACATTTGAGTTAATTGGAGGCACAACTGTAGAATAGTATTTAAGGAAAACCTCAAACACACTGCTTCCTTGTGTGACAACATGGGAAAATCAACAAAAAAGCCAGATTACAATTTGCTAAATTACACTGGGAAAATAAAATTGAACTGTTTGGCCACAATGACCAGTGTTACATTTTGACGACAAAGGGGAAAGCTTACGAGCCTAGGAACACCATCCCAACTGTGAAGTATGGGGGTGGCAGCATCATGTTGTGGGGCTGTTTTGCTGCAGGAGGGACTGGTCCACTTCACAGCAGAGATGGCATCATGAAGAAAGAACATTATGTAGAAATACTGAAGCAACATCTCAAGACATCAGCCAGGAAATTAAAACTTGGCCACAAATGGGTCTTCCAAACAGATCATGACCCTAAGTATACTGCCAAATTTGTTAAAATGTGCTTTAAGGACAACAGAGTGAATGTTTTGGAGTGGCCATCACAAAGCCCTGAACTCAATCTTATAGAAAATTTGTGGGCAGAGTTGAAAAAGCTTGTGCGAGCAAGACAGCCAACAAATCTGACACCGTTACACCAATTCTGTCAGGAGGAATGGGCCAAAATTCCTTCAAACTATTGTGAGAAGCTTGTGGAAGGATACCCAAAACATTTGACCAAAGATATACAGTTTAAAAGCAAAGCTAAAAAAATACCAAGGAAATGTATGTAAACTTTTGACTGTCTAGAAATTAATTTTCTCTCATTCTCTCATTATTCTGGCATTTAGCAAATGTAAATCATTTAGGTAATCCTAACGGACCTAAAATAGTAAACGTATAGTATGATTTACCATCAGACATTTAAAAAAAAAAAATGGTTTTGTTCCTTTTTTTAGAGTGTATGTAAACTTCTGGTTTCAACTGTAGATCAGTGCTTATATCTCTCAGGTTAAATCTGTATGGGCTATTCACATATTGTGTCTAAAACCACGTTGAAAACATGCCGCGTGCTTCTTCCATTACCGATTTAAATGCGTTTCTGAACTCGTGATCCTCTGCCGTTTGCCTTTGCTATGGCCACTATCAGCTGTTCCTACACACGCACGGCATGGTCAATTTTCAAAATAATTCAACTTTTGCCACTGTGTGGATTAATACTGAATGTGTGTCATTGTTATTACTTGGGGTCGGGGTTAAGAGTAGAGAAATATGCTGGTGTTTAACTGCATTGCTTTATTGCATTCCTGCATTGGGCTCTCACATACTCTGCTACTTTATACTGTAGCCGTGGTGGGCATTTCTCTCTGTCTTGCACTGAACGCAGTAACCAATCACAACAGATTGGTCAAATCAGCGGAGATTAGCTTCGCACTAAGGAGGGGTTTGGGAGCAAATGAATCGCTGAACGTATCATATGGGAGTCGTTGGTATAATTAGGTAAAAATAAATGCATATAATAAGACAATGAAAGTGATTTTTGACCTTGCATGCATATCAGCATGTTGGAGACCCCTAAAACCAAAATGACCTTTTATAATGCAAAATAGGGGCTGTTTAATAATTTTAAACAACACAGTGCTCTATTATCCTTAAAAAAGCTTGGAGAATGCTTAAAAACACTAAATAAGTGATCATGTCCCAAGAAAACTGGCAAATACTTCTAAAACTATTGCTATAAATCAAAATCAATCCCTTTTGCTGTTCCTCACTAGGGAATTTAGCATGTGGCTTTTTGTATTTTTTCTTTCTTTCTCCTGTATATGGGTATATAGCACTAGATATCGCTTTAGATGTAAAATCGTTTGACTTTTAGTGTCAGGTCACAGTCTAAAGTCCCATTCTAAGTCATTTCCGTGTTTACGTAGTTTTACAGCTTCTTAAATTGAGCAGCACTTGTCTGTTAAACCCGAACATTTGCTGTAATATTGACCCGCTGGTCTCTTAAATGAAATCCGATAAATCCCTGTTTGGTTGTAAAAACCATAATTTTTCGACATGCTTCTTGTTAAAGTGGTTCTTTTCACCATTGTTGTTATAAAGCCAGATCTCAAACTTAAAATACACTAATTGGATTGACAGGAATAGGATTTTCATAACTTTCCAGATCTAAGGTGAGGCCTACATGGGATTAAACTTAAACTTAGGGTTAGCAGTAATCACCATTATATTACCACCATCTCAGGCCGTTGCTTTCTTGCATATCTTTTACTTTTTATTCAGCCAAACCCCCAATGTAAAGTGATTCGCAATGCACTAATAGAATAAAGAGCAATGGGATTTCAGAAAAAGTGGTCCAAATCTAGTTCAACTCTACATACAGTAGGATTGGAGCCCATTGAAGACCACCACAGACCATTGTTTTGTTTTTCTTTTCTATCGCTTCATATCTTTTACTTGTTATTCAGCCAAAACTCAAGTCTTAAGTGACTTGAAATGCATTAATTGGATGAACAGGAATAGGATCTCCACAACTATTGAATTAAGGCCAGTCCCACATGGGATTGAAGCAGCTTTAACCATTTCTTTTCCTTTTTTTTTCCTGCATATCTTTTACTTGTTATCGGTCAAACTGACCTGTTCATACGAAGTGCGATAATAACTATTAATACAAATATAATTAGGCCTGCATGATATTGGGAAAAATGGACATTGCGATATTTTGTTTTGCTGCGATATATTGCGATATGAATTTCACTAGATGACTTGATTAGCTCTATTTGAAAAGATTTTATTCATTTTGATCGACCGGGGTTATGCCTCAGTCAATTATGCAGTGCATCTGCATATAATATAATAAATTACAACACCGTAAAACCCAACAGTCAACTTTATCAAATGAAATGAGTGTAATTAACTCAGTTTACTTAAAGGTAATTCTACTCATTTGAAAAGAGTTTTGAACTCACTGTTGAAGATAATGCGTTAATCAAATACCTCATTACTTCAGCTTAAATGGAGTAAGTTCACAGTATTCATATAGATTAGTTTTTTTTAACTCAAATGGTTTGTAGCGATCGGTTTACTCAAACGTTTTGAGTTGCCTTAACTTATTGGGTTTTACAGTACTCAGTTGGTTTGAGTTCTCTTCATTTATTGGATTTTACTGTGCTCAAATTGCTTTGTTTACTCAAATGGTTTAAGTTCATAGTACTTATTAGGATTAGTTTTTGAACTTAAATGGTTTGTTGCAATTGGTTTCCTCAAATGGTTTGAGTTACCTTAACTTTATGGGTTTTACAGTAAAGCAATAAAAGTAAACCGTGTTTATGGTTTTTTGGGGAGTCTAACAGTATTCAGATCTAGAAATTAAATAATCAAACGTAAAATAACATCATTGTGTAAATAATTGTATTCAATAATATTTAATAATAAATATTATTATTAATATTCTTTATTTTTTAATCTTTAATAAATAATCTAATCCTGCAATGTGACTATTGCGGATACACACATTGTGATATTAATGCTCAAATGATATATTGTTCAGCCCTAATATAATAATAAATATCTGTTTATTTTTAGTTTATGCTTTTCATTTGGCATTACTTCCTTGTAACCAGCAGATATCGAATAAAGCACATCTGACCAGTGAATTAAAAAAAAACATTTAATTATTAATCTAATTTAGCGATCGTAGTCAAGTGTAGTGAAATCGAAACAATCAATTTTTTCCAGCATTTTCAAAGGAAGCAACGCAAAGATCCTGAAACGAGCATTTGGATACCTGAGGTAGCCTACATTTATTTTTATACTTCAATTTGCTAGCCTGGCTTGCATAACTTTCATGTATTTTATCATTTTTCCCCATGTTGTAACACCAATTGTTTTTCTAAATAGTCATCATCTTTAAATAATCTTTGAAAAGAAGGCTTAACATCAAGCAATGCTTCTGTTCAATGTCGTCTGTAGCTTTAAATTGCGCAAACCCTTATAACAATGGATTCTGGCTGGCTGTCAGTGTTTTATTGTTTATTAGCTGAGAATAATCATTCTGAAAGTGATCCCAGTGAAATGGTTTCTCTACATCTCATATCATTATAGCTGTGGTCTGAACTCGTTTTTTACTTGAACTTGTTTTATAACCAGAGTTTTGTTAGAACCCTGTCTTAATTTTTTTTGTTATCATGCGTGGTGTAAAAGGGTCTTTAATATGCACTAATTAGATGAACAGAAATGGGATAATCAAAACATTTTAAATCAAGATCAGCCCCAATGGGATTGAAAGTGTGTAAATTTAAGATTGAAAGCTTTGACCATTACGCTACCACCAGCACACACCATTGCTTTCTGTTCCTGTTCCTTCCTTGCATATTTGAGCAATTGGGTCCCAATGAGACAGTCTTGGAGTGCAGTTCCTTCCTTATTTCCTCTCCACCTGGGATGGCTCATCTGTGACCAAAAGATGCGGTTTTTAACTTTTCTTCACTCCAGAAATACAAAACCCTTATTAATTTAACCCTCCTGTTGTCTTAGAATTCTGTATACACAGTTCGCCCAAAACATGCCTTTCATAAACCTTTAAAATAAAGTGGCTAAATGTAATTCTCAAATCTATTTTGCATGAAGAAGCAACCTCATCTTCATTACAAACTCCCTCATCAGTGTGGAGTTTTTCGTCAATGTTTTATCAGTGGGCACCACTCTACCAAAAATGCATATTTTTCAATGCTTAAAGTAGCTGCATAAGTGTAAAATGCTTTCACAAAGATAGCATTCATAAGAGTTAAAGCAGCAGATTTTTATTGTGTGTGTGTGTTTGAAAATATTAATGAAAATAGAATCTAATGTTGGGGTCATTTTAGAAAAGGTCACCAGATTTCTAACACTATGTTGGATTAAAAAAAAACGACATTGTGATATTTAGATTTTCTGCAATATAAATTGTGATATGAATTTAATTTCACAGAAGATGACCTAAATAACTCGGAAAGAATTGATACATCTGCATAAAACATAATAAACCATTTGTAAGCATATAAATACAATAGAACAAAGCTTTATTTAAATAATTTCTTTAATGGTTTTCTGTGGAGTCTAACAGCCTTTAAGAACATAAATTCAACACTAATCAAATGTTAAATAACACTGTTTTTCTCTATTGTATAAATATTAATTCATTTTCCTTCATCTTAGTCCCTTTCAGCGTTCACCACAGTGGAATGAACCATATTAAATAAGATTATATACAATTAATCTTTGTCAAATCTAGAAAGTTTAGAGTTTCTTGGTTTAAATTTGCTTGATATCTTCACAGTTCTTAAAAACACATCCAAATTAAAATCGTTCACACTATTGTAGCTAAACTTTGCGATGACTCCACAAATCACGTTCTGAAATGTGGTTCCTGGTCATTATAATGACACCTAAAAATTGCAGATTTTGCATTGTGACTATTGCAGATTCGCACATTGTGATATTGATGCTGAAACAATATATTGTTCAGCCCTAGTTTAGGCTTTTTTTCTGCGGTTAAAATGGTGCTGAGGTTATATTTGACCCTTAGTGGCCCGTTTCCACTGAGTGGTACAATACGGTACGGTTTGGTAAGCTTTTATGGCCATTTCCACTGTCAAAAATGTACCAAAAAGTGAACCATACCACTTTTTGGGCACCCTTTGCAAAGACTACCTATCTTGACAAAAGTGTACCAAAAGGCGAAGCTAGATGCACAGCTGAACGCTATTGGTTTACAGAGAATCGTCACTAGCATGTACACAAGCATTAGAATGCAAACAAAGGAACCGACATTTTTAAATGCACAGCCGAGACATTACATCGTACTGTCTATATACTATATACTATATACATATAATAACGAGCCATGGTCGACCCGAGCTCAAACAAACCTTGTCGTTGTTTTGATGAACAGCCATAAAGCCAAGAAGAACTAAATCTGCCGTGTCCTGTTTTTTTTTTTACAAGGTTGTCTAAAAGTGCGAGTGGTTCCACTTTCTCCAGAGAGCTTGCCGTGCATTTATATTTGAAATAACAAACTTGAACTGATGATAATAGCGTGCCCGTGATTATTGAAGTGCTTCTGACATCCAATCCTTTCAGAAATGGACAAACGCGAGAGTGAAATGTGAAAAAGGAGAAGCTAGAAAAAACAAAGGAGCAAAAGATTCTTTCAGCAACCTAAAAGATGAATAAACTGTCATGTTGAACTATTATCATCACCTTTTGGACTATTATGAACTCAGAATGATGGAATTACTTTTCTGTAATTGGTAACATATCGGAGACTGTAATGGTCTGTATGTGTTCAAATATGTTGCATTTATTTATTTATTATTTATTTATTTATATTTACAGTAGGCTATTTTACCTTTATCATTGATCTGCAGTTAAAATCAAATCATGTTCATAGAAAGGTTAGTAATGCACATTTATACAGAGTTATTTATGTGTATAAAGCATCTGTTTTGTGAGAAGTGCTTCTCATATGATATGTGAACGACTCGTACAGCTTTACTTAGACATTTCCTTGAGCGAGAATGATGTCGACTGAAACTTTCTGTCTTACACCACGCCATTGATACCCTTTTGGCAGTGGAAACGCAAACTTGATAAAGGTGACCCGTACCGTACTGTACCACTCAGTGGAAACTGGCCATAAGTCAACAAAAGGGTTAAACTACTGCTTTTTGTTCGTTGTCTATCCTTAATGTAGCACTAAAAATACACACGATTTCTTTTTACGAATTGTTCTTTGCAAACTTAGAAGCTTCTTTCTGTCCCTCCTGCATGCATTCTCGAAATTCAATGGACTCGAACAGCATGCTGCACCCACATTTCTTCACTTGCAGCCCATCGCAGCATGGCTGAATGCCGCAGAGCTCAGAGTGAGATGCGATCCAGATGTACCCTGGGTGATGGAGTCCAGAGATTGGCCCGTTAAACCCAAGCCCCCCTGCTCTCATTGGCTTTTATTGAGAACCGTATGATGCCGCTGTCCACTTTCAGAAAGTTTTTATGACAAGCGTAAAAAATGGAAGTAGGGATTGACAAAGTCGCTTACCGAGTTGGAGTTTCCAGGTTGGCCATGAGGAACCATGAGCTCAAAGGAAAGAAAAATTATTATAGGATCTTTTGATGATGACTGCTAAGAAGGGCTGTTCTTCATTTTTAGGGTCGAACGGTTGTATTTTATTTCCGTCTCAGACAGGTTCTTCCTTGTCTGAAGCCATTACCTAAACACATGTCAACAAATTAGACAGTCAACAATTACACCATTGATTTTTAGTGATTTAGTAGTACGATTGATAACAAGATGAGCTCTTCAAGGGCTGATATCATGTGAAGACAGTGGAAAGACTCTTCAGTCTTTTATTTGGCCCTCAGGGATAAAGTCTGGGTCTGCCAGAATCCATTTGATGGGGCTGAAAGTTGATAAAAACGCACATGAAGACAAAAGTCTGGAGCCAGGCTGTACCCGGCAGCTGAATACATCATTCCCTCTGGCTGTTTTCTCCTCGTTTCCATCATTTCATCTTCTCTAAACGTTCTTGAGGTGCTGATTTTGCCATGTTTCCGTCATTCTTTATATCATACGGCTTTTGTTAACATCTTCAGCTGCAAATCGTCTCCATCTTTGACCATGTTTTGAGTAGCTGGATTTAACTTTTAATTAAATGTATGATTCAGGATACCTGTTTATAATGTCTGGAAAGTCTTCTCATTTGAAATGCCTTTGTTTTGATTGGTCAGTTTATTTTCTCAATATAAAAGAAGAGCTTGGAGATGTATACAGTCTCTATTATTACTTTTCAGTCTTATTAGAGATTATGCACTATACAGCAATACATTATCTGTTCTTATCTAGTTTATATGAATAAAATAATTATATAGTTTAATACTGTGCATAATATTTATGCGATAGAGAATAATATTGTTTCATTTATAAAGGCTGTGCATACTTGAATGTATATGGGTGTTAAATCAAATTTAGATGACTTTTTTTATTATTATTCTTGGGCTGCATGCCAGTGTGATATTTGTTACTGCTGATTTATTTACATTAATCTTTGTGCGTCATTATAATCCATCTAAAACAGCTGTCATTACAAGCTAACTGTAATTTAATAAGTAAATTTTTGGCACTTATCATCAGGACTGATGTTGATACAGAAATCTTTGCTGGTGAAAGCAGAAAATCTTATGAATATATGATACATTCATGACTATTTATGAGGTATTTTTGTCCTCTCATGACCTGTATACACTTTTTTTAATCGATGAAGGGTTAATGATGTATTAATTAAATTTCATTTGTAGGAATATTTTTTTATAATTGAAATGTAATTATATTAGTTATGTTAATTTTTAATTTAAAAAATAATTGTTAATTGATATAATTTGTTATTGTAATTAATATTAATATTGCTACAACTACCAATAATAATAATAATAATAATAATAATAATATTAATAATAGTAACAGCAACAACTGTTATTATTATTATTTAATGAGTTTCCTTGTTTTCAGGGCTGTGTGATACAATTATTTTATATTAATATAATGATTATTATATGAATATTCTATTCTTTTCCATATATTATTAACAGTCCTATATATAATTTGTAATGTTGATTATTTAAAGTATCATACATTCAATTAAGAATTTTAATTTTGCTCAATAATATACAACATATTTAGTATATTATTGGTTTCCCAAGATCTTGCGTATTATCTAAGAGCACATTTTTATTATTTTTATTTGCATTTTGATTAGAGGTGTTTGCAATGCAGCTTTTTTCAGGTCTTTCTTTGTTCTTCAGTCTGCACAAACTTCAGCTTTCCAAACTAGCTCTAATCTTCGTTATGAAGCCTCAGTCTTTAGTGTCTGCATGTGACTGGGCTTCCATGAGTGTTGAGGGAACACTGCAACGGACTGCCGTTTGGTGGGTGGTCGGAGCAGATCTTGCAGAGATCCAGAAACTGTTGAAAGTCTTCCCAGCTACTCTGAATGACCTGTGCAAATGTATATTCTCCACAAGCCATGGCACATGTGTTCTGCCTGCCTGTTTACACATAATAATTGATACCCCAAAATGCACATAACAAAGCCATTTTAACACCGTTTCGTGCTTGTGCGTATTCGCACTCCTTTAGTGAGCCTGTATTTATGTATTAACACGCTTTCATGCACATTTCTCATTCACATGCATGCTTGTTACTTCTGTCTCCTGCTTTTCTGATCACATATACAGGGTGTAAATAAATACAATTAAATTTGTATATATTCATTAATAAATGATGAATACTGCAATTATATATATATATATATATATATATATATATATATATATATATATATATATATATATATATATATATATATATATATATTGTCCTAATTTGAACATTTGCAATCCAAATGTATGAGCAAATTATGGTTAAATGTCATTCGTGATTTGAAATTTAATCGTAAGCTTGGCTTTTTTGGGGGGGAGAATTTGCTGTTATTGTTATTATTAATAGTAGTAGTATAATTATTATTATTAGTAGTAGTAGTAGTAGTATTGATATTATTGTTATTGTTATTATTATTATCATTCATATTATAATTGTTGTTGTTGTTATTGTTATTATTATTATCGTTATCTTTATTATTATTATTATTATTATTATTATTATTATTATTATTATTATTATTAATATTATTATCATTAATATTATTTTTGTTGTTATTATTTTAATCATTATTATATAAAGAAAGTTGGTGTTGTGTATTTGTTCCTTTCAATGTTCATACGTATTAGCTTGAAAAATTAAAAAGTATATTTAATTTTTGTCTTAATTTGAACATTTTCAATCAAAATTTTTGAGCAAATTCTGGTTAAATGTCATTCATGATTTAAAATTTAATCGTAAGCTTGACAAACAGAGAATTTGATGTTTCACCATTAAATACTCCAAGATGGCCGCCGAGTGAAATGACTTGCCCTAAAAGGACTTTGTTCACACCTTATTCTTTACCATGTCTTTTTGCAGTTAATATTTTTCCGTCCCAGTTTTTCTGTCATCCTTCTGCCCCAGTAAGCATTTCTTGTCCAGTGCTATTGCCAGAATTTTGCAGTTTCTATAGTATTGCATTTTTCACATGCTGATTCAATCATTTGACTTTCAGTGTGAGAAACATCACTTTTTTACATTTGGCAGTTTTAGCTGTAAAAGAAAACCTTCTTAATAATTTATATCGAGATATAGTGCGCTATTAACCTACAGTCCTTTTTTAAAATTGTAAATCACTTGTTGAAATACAGAATGAATAGTAGTTATTAACATGCATGTGGTTTGTAATTGGTACAGTGTGCTTGGGGGGAAAAATATAATCAGAATATTGACTTGCGTAATTATGCACACACTATATATGCAGCATACCTTTCAGCATTCCCTCTACACAGATTATCCATTCATTCGCTCAGGAAAGAGAGAACATTCCCCAAATACAGTGTTTTGGAGTAATAAATCATCCGTTCTGCTTTTAAACAAACACCTGCCTCTAAACTGTCGCAGCTAATGGCAGCACTTGCTGTATAAATCAGCCATAGCTGTAACTCTCAATATCACTGAAAGCATTACACTGAGCATCTGCTACACAATGCTCTTTTATTGGGCCCTTTTTAACATTTTCAGGGCTCTCTTTTAAAGAATGTGTGCGTCTTGAAAAGGTCCAAAAGGGATTTGAGGGTCACTTACTCTGTCG
>LR812528.1:37493087-37558087 GCA_903798195.1 Danio kyathit | reverse complement strand
CATATTAAAGACGAGCTGTATGAGATGTAAAATTCTGGAGAGAATGTAATGACCTGATATATGAATATGCTATTTTAAAAGGCAACAGCTTTACCATGAGATTGGCTTATTCAGAATATGGTAAATAAATAGTGTTAAGATGTGCACGAGTTTAAGTCCAGATCTAACTTTGTATTGATAATTCAGTAATTATGGAAACTGTTTGTTCTTATGGTTATTTTAAGTCACAACTCACAAACTGTTTTTGGAAATGTACAGATTTTGAACCCGTTTCTGAGGGGAAAGAATGGCAAGTGTACGTTTTTTTAAAGGTCCAGTATGTAAGTTTGACACCCAGTGGTAGAACTAGGTATTGCACTCCTGGATCAAAGCAAACGCAAGCGCGGGTTGCCAGGTTGAGCACTAGAGAGTGATTTAAACCATGTTCTAAACAACGCCACCCGATAGAAGAATTATTTTCCATAATAAACAATGATCACCTCAGGGTTACCTCATGTGCTTTATTCAGTGTTAAATGCTAATAATGTGAATTTGAATGCCCTTTCACATGACATTTAAAAATGAACCATTCCCATTCTACTGAAAGCAGCAGCAGATAGTTCACCTCAGATCTTGAAAATAAAATAAAACCGTTTGAAATTGAACTTTAGAACTAAACACATATGATCAGCATGTACATTTAATAATGTTAAAAAGGGTTAATATGTATTAAATAGATTAAAAACCTTACCATTTCGTGAGTGAGTGCACTATTCTGTGCTCCGAATAGTCGTGTTTCGTCTGGTGTAAACTGCCAAATTGCTTATCACTGCGTATCTCGTCACGAAGTGTGTTGTTAGGACACGGGGTTACACTGTAACCTGCTCACCTAATGTTAACATTTGTAATATTTATATTTGCTAATTAATAACCTCATGTGGAACTCTGAATCTGCGTTTCTTTTCAGAGTCTGCTACTGCATTTCGGTCACGGATGCATACTTTGAGAGCCTTCCTGACTGACTGAATGAATCAAATATGCAGTTTTTGCAACCCAGGGTGCTGAAATATAATTGGCTAAACTGGCATTGGGCGGGTTAAAATTGCCAAAACAAAGACGAAGAAGCATTCCGTCACAGAAAACACATTTTCAAAGCAGAATATCTAACTTCAGCATTGTTTTTCAGATAAACAAGAATCTCCGCTTACCATGTTTCTTAAATATCTGCAACCATATTATGCAATTTTTATGCTTTAGAAGAATCAAAAACTTAAAATTAAGATAAACCTTTAAGAGGTATTGGTATTAAGAGGTAAGGTATTAGAGAGTTAGTTTTTTAATAGCAGATTTTTAATGTATAATGTATATGCATGTATATGCGTGTATGTATGTATGTATGTATGTATGTATGTGTATGTGTGTGTGTGTGCGTGTGTATGTATGTACTGTGTATATATATATATACACACACACACACTCACATTTAAGAACATTAAGATTTTATTGTTTTCTCGATTTTAATGTATATATATTTTTTAGAATATATAAAATACTTATTTAAAATGATTCCATTCTTCTGAAATAGTTGAAGTCAAAATTATTAGCCCCCCTGAATTATTAGCCCCCCTGTTTATTTTCCCCCCAATTTCTGTTTAACGGAGAGAAGATTTCACATTTCTAAACATAATAGTTTTAATAACTCATTTCTAATAACTGATTTATTTTATCTTTGCTATGATGACAGTAAATAATATTTAACTAGATATTTTTCAAGATACTTCTATTCAGCTTAAAGTGACATTTAAAGGCTTAACTAGGTTAATTAGGTTAACTATAGGCAGGTTAGGGTAATTAGGCAAGTTATTGTATAACTATGGTTTGTAGAGTATTGAAAAAAAATATAGCTTAAAGGGGCTAATAATTTTGTCCTTAAAATGGCTTAAAAAAAATTCAAAACTGCGTTTATTTTAGCCAAAATAAAACAAATAAGACTTTCTCCAGGAGAAAAAATATTATCAGACATACAGTGAAAATTGTCTTGCTCTGTTAAACATCATTTGGGAAATATTTAAAAAAGAAAAGAAAGATCAAAGGGGGCTAATAATTCTTGACTTTAACTGTATGTGGGTAAGGTTTACTTAATGGCCACGGTGTTGCAAGATAGCAAGATTTTTCTGAATTCTACATATAGCTTCTTTAATTTTAACATTGTTGTAAATACTGCTAGCAAAATGCATGCATAATTAGTAACTGTGGGCCTTCAGTGTGATATTCAGTCAGAGAACCCAAAGCAATTCCCAATAATATCAATACAATTAATAATATTTAATCAATAATATATAGCAATATATAGCTTCTCAAAAGCCACATCTTACAACACACACACACACACACACACACACACACACACACACACACACACACACACACACACACACACACACACACACCTACACGCACACCTACGCACGCACGCACACACACACACACACTTCTTTTTAACAATTACTTTTGATGCTCTAAATATAAAATAAACAGTTTTTATAATTGTAATAATAATAAAAAATCAAACTGTAAAACATTTAAAAATGTTAATGTAAAAATATTTAAATGATGATAATGATATTCATGTTAGAAAACAAAAACAAACAAAAAACACTTTCACATCATTTTAATCCTGAAATAGTTAAAATATAAAATACTAATATATTTAACAAAACTGAATTTTTTTCATAAAGGAAACATCACACGCACACACACAGAGGCAGGCAAACACACCGTCACCTACCAGTGATTAATGAGTGCTGTCCAGTGTGTGTGTGTGTGAAAGTGTATATGTATATGTATGTGTGTGTGTGTGTGTGTGTGAGATCATACTGCTGTGACTTTGGTTCACAGAGCACCAGGAATTCCTCAAGGGAACGTCCAGTCAAATATATTATAACACAGCAACAGGGGGCAGGAAGTGTGTGTGTGTGTGTGTGTGTATGTATGTGTGTGTGAGAGACAGCATGTGTATGTACATATGTGAAAAAGTGTGTTTGAGTGACCGGACAGAAAAGGAGAGAAATGGAGAGGAAATGAGAGTGTTTTTTATCACTATAGTAAATGTGAAGGATTACAGTGAGGCCTGGAGAAATGCTCACTCTCACATGGCAGAATAACACTGACGTTCACCCCACACCTCACAAAACACACACACACCACGAATGGAGGAGATGAGCTGAACATCAGTAGGCCTTTATGAAATCTGTTTCAGTTTTTCCCAAATTCCGCTGTTTCCATTTAAAAATGTATTTAGTTTTGATGAAATTATTTAGTTCAGATTATTTTTAGCAGTCAAAAAGCATTTTGCTGTTAACCAAGAACTCAATTTAGCACCATAAATCCATATTTATTTTGACAGGGTGTCCTGAAGAGTTTCTATGAGTGCAGTACATGATATGAAGGTCAATATGACATCATTTCTCACATAAAATGTTAAAATAATGGCTAATAGTGATTCCCAGCTGTAGAAATAAACCTAATGTGTTTCTGTCCTTAGTTAGTAAGACTGCAGAGGATGACTACATCATCTTTGCTTCAGTATGTGTAATAAATAACATGTCCCCGATTTACTGTATCAGGGGTCGCCACAGCAGAATAAACCGCCAATTACTCTGGCATATGTGTTATGTGGTGGATGCCCTTCATAGAGTCCTAGAACAGTTTTAGTGGTGCAAGTACATAACAATGAATTATTAAAGGTTAGTTCACCACAAAAACAAAAATTCTGTTATTACATTATTGTTTTCACCCTCACATGGTCGCAATTCCTGAGACTTTTGTTCATCTTCATAACACAAATTAAGATATTTTTGATGAAATCCAGGAGCTCTCTGACCCTTTGCAAAGCAATGGTCCCAAGATGTTTACAGTCAAATATGTTTAAATACAGTGTTAAAATACAGTGTAAAAAGGACTTTGTTCATCTGTTTATTCCACATTAGGAGTCTCATTTATAAATGTGGCATACACACAAAAAGGGGGTGAAATGTGCATATGTCACTTCCTATGCAAAAGTTATGATCTATAAAAAAACAAACTTTAGAATTTACTAGCTGTGAACATTCTGCTAAGTAAACCTGTCACGTCATGTCATTTTAATTCGCTTATCCGGGGCTGGGTCGCGGGGGAAGAGAACTCCAGACTTCCCTCTCCCTAGACACTTCCTCCAGCTCCTCCGGGGGGGATCCCGAGGCGTTCCCAGGCCAGCCGAGAGACATAGTCCCTCCAGCGTGTCCTGGGTCTTCCCCGAGACCTCCTCCCGGTGGGACATGCCTGGAACACTTTCCTAGGTAGGCATCCTGGAGGCATCCGAAACAGATGCCCGAGCCACCTCAGCTGACTTCTCTCGATGTGGAGGAGCCGCGGCTCTACTCCGAGCTCCTCCCGGTTGACAGATAAGGGTGTCTATAAGGGTGCGCACTGCCACCCTGCGAAGGAAACTCATTTCGGCCGCTTGTATCCGTGATCTTGTATTTCCAGTCATGACCCAAAGCTCATGACCATAATTGATATTCGGAACGTAGATTGACCGGTAAATCGAAAGCTTTACCTTTCAGTTCAGCTTCTTCTTTGCCACAACGAACCGGTACATCGACCGCGTTACTGCTTATATTAATTAATTATTAATTAATTATATAATTAAATTGCATTTATTTTCTTGAATTCCTTCAGTAGTGACTGCTGTTTTTTATATAAATTATTTGTATACATACACAAGTATTATATACAGTTGAAGTCAGAATTATTAGCCCCCCTTAATTATTAGACCCCCTGTTTATTTTTTTCCCGAATTTCTGTTTAATGGAGAGAAGATTTTTTTCAATACATTTCTAAACATAATAGTTTTAATAACTCATTTCATATAACTGACTTATTTTCTCATTGCCATGATGACAGTAAATAATATTTTGCTAGACATGTTTCAAGACACTTCTATACAGCTTAAAGTGACATTTAAAGGCTTAACTAGGTTAACTATGCAGGTTAGGGTAATTAGGCAAGTCATTGTATAACGATGGTTTGTTCTGTAGACAGTCAAAAAAAAATTACTTCAAAGGGGCTAATAATTTTGTCCTTAAAATTGTGTTAAAAAAATTAATAACTGCTTTTATTCTAGCCGAAATAAAACAAATTAGACTTTCTTCAGAAGAAAATATATTATCAGACATGCTGTGAAAATTTCCTTGCTCTGTTAAACATCCTTTGGGAAATATTTAAAAAAGAAAAAAAATCAAGGGGGGCTTATAATTTTGAATTTAACTGTATGTAAGGATTGCAGTATATTAATAAGTGTCCTTAACTACTATGTACTTACATCAAATTTTCTATGTATTGTACTCAATGTGTTCATAATTTATTGCAGAACACTTTTGGTGCTATTTTCGGTGGGCTAGTGGTCGCTGTTTCGAGTTATACGGAGCTGTATGACTACACACATCTTGAATATCTCAATATTATTAAATATTGGAATTATAACAATATCAACAGCAATGCTTGCGCACAATACGCAGCTGATTCAGTGGTTGCCTAGTGATATAAATAACGCAGCACAACTGTTTTTTTCTTGTCAGCAAAAAAGGCAGTGCGATGCGCCTCGCATTCTCAGAATGAAAACGTGCGTTTAGTGTGATCAGCCCCTTAAGGTGTAAGAAATGTAATTACAGAAATTAATTACAGATGTAATTACATACAGGTATTTAATCAAGCATAAGTGCAATGTAAAAACATGTATTTGCACTAAGTACATACAGGACTCAAATTAACCTTTTTGCTTGGTAGCACTGGTGATCCTAACTTAAAAAAATTAGCCACACCAGCCAAAATTTAGTCGCACACACCAACAATTATGAGCACTGTTACAACAAGTTTTATATTAACAGATTTATTGCTTTTGAAAACAACACTAATCAAAACTAACAAACAAAATCTGCATGCTGCACCGGCATTACACACGCTGCTTGACGTGAATGAGATGATAATAACTGTGATGTGTTCTCACAGGTGCTGTCTGATATTGTACAGATGATATTGACATATAGCTTATTATTTGCATATGTAATAGCAGTAATGCTCTTTTCATGATATGCAATATTAATTTATTCTTAGTGAATGCAATGCGCTGCAGTTGCACGACTGACTACATTGTGACGATTAAATAGAACATCTCGTGCTTAAAATATGTGACAAATGCTGTTACCTGCAAACTCCATCCCTCAGCGGACTGTAACCCACTGGAAGTCTTTTATCCACTCTTCGAAAAGTGTAAATGGTGGATTAACATTCACAACATGATCACTGATCAGATGTGTAATTTGTAACTTTAGGTTGTTTCTAAAACAAAATCTGTTAGTGTTGTTTTCATTCTCTCTTATTCAGACCTTTACATTTTCGCGGCTGTAGCTCCCTGTCATCAGAAGGCATTGACCGAGTGATATTAACCAATCCATTCTGTTCAGTTCAAGAGCAGTGGGCCAATCAGAAGAGCTTGAAGGTGGGGTGGGCATTGTGGGAATGTCAGCTGTTTTAAACTATTTATGAGCGCTGCGGTTGCTGTTTTTAGGTGTAAATATGCATTCTGAGTGAATGTCTCCTAAATACTTGCATGCGGTGAACATTTTGCAATGAAAACTTGCACTGCAAAAATTTTATGCACTCGCACAAATGCTCCCAAAAATATTTTGAGGTCGCATAGATATAATTTCAGACGCATATGCGACCAAAACAGTCACAATTTCGAGCCCTGTACACTGTATAAATTTTTATTTTTATTTTTTAACTGTGTTTTTATTAAAGTTTTTATAAACATAGTATACACATAACATTAATGTTTACATTCACAAAAAAATAAACAAATAGATAGAAAATAATAATAGAAATTATAATAATAAAAAAATAATAGTGACAGCTTAAAAAAAGATAATGCATTACATTTAAAAAAAAAAGGAAAAAAAGAAAAGTAGATAAATAAATAAACTCCAATATAAAGACAATAACTACAACAAAGCCCCTGACACCGTTTCGAAGATCAAGTATGTAAGAAAATGGGTTTATTGGTATGTCGTATCCTAAAACTTTACTAACTTCCCTTTTAACCTCCTGGCAATACACTTGTATTTTGAGACATTCCCGAAGCATTTGAACATATAGTCCCCCACTTCTCCACAATCTCTCCAGCACTGTGATAATTGTATAGAACTATCGAATTTGGCGACCACTAATGGCTCGTTTCCACTGACTGGTACATTACGGGTTGGTATGGGTCACCTTTATCAGGCTTGCATTTCCACCACAAAGGGTACCCTTTTGGTGGGCGTGGTGTACGACAGAGAGTTTCAGTCGACGTCATTCTCGCTCGAATAAATGTCTACAGTAAAGCCGTACAGGTCGTTCACAAATCATATGAGAAGCTCTTCTCACAAAACAGATGCTTTAAACATATAAATACTTGTGTATATTTGTTTATTACTAACCTTTCTATGAACATGATTTCATTATAACTGTAGATCAATGATAGTGTGAAACAGCCTACTGTAACATCTGCAATTATATAAAATAAATAAATAAATGCAAAAAATATGAACAAATACAGACCCTTACAGTCTCCGATATGTTACCAATTACAGAAGAACTACACACAGCGTACATTTAGTCTTTATAGGAGTTCAAAAACAACACGCAACATAGGCCCCAGTCAGAGCAAACCTCTCATCTGTGTCTCTAATCTTCACTTCACTTTGTTCGTGATTCATGTTGCTGAAACAATTTACTCCTGTGTTTTGTCTGGCTTCTTTTTTTTTCTGCGCTTCACTCTCGTGTTTGTCCTTTTCTTTTCTGAAAGGATCAGACGTCAAAGACACTTTAATAATCACACACACGTACATCAGCTCAAGAAGTTCGTTATATCAAATATAGACGCGATCTCGAGCTTCCTCGCTCGCACTTTTTTACGCCCTCGTAAAGCAACAACAGGACACGACAGATTTTGTTCTTCTTGGCTTTGTGGCTGTATATCAAGACAACAGCAAGGTTTGTTTGAGCTCGGGTCATTCATGGCTTGTTATTATATGCATATAGTTTTACGGTGTAATGTCTCAGGCCTCGGCTGTGTATCAAAAACATGGCGGTTCCTTTGTTTTTATTCTGGCTAGCTCCACGAGATCATGACGTATCTCTGTAACCAATCAGCGTTCAGCTGCGCGTGTAGCTCCACTTTTTGGTACCCTTTCTCAGTGGTATAGTACGGTTCGGTACGCCTTTTGACAGTGGAAACGGCCATAAAAGCGTACCGAACTGTACCATATTGTACCGTACCACTCAGTGGAAACGGCCCAAAATGGAACTCTGAAGAATCTCATCTTCATCTTCCAGTCGAACTCCTTCTATACTTGACTGCTTATGCCTTTATGACAATTTGTGCATATTTGTTCTTACATTTCATCCTCTATTATAGTGTTTAACTCTAATCCCCAATTTCTTTTGATATAGTAAGAGTCGTCAGATTTATCCTGCATTAATGTTCTATATAAATGGGCTACATGATTTTTAGTAGGCAGACCGTGTTCAATAATATCTATAAAATATTTTTCTATATTTGTTGGAGATCTTTTAATTATATCCCATTGTTTATGGTTTGTGATATAGTGTCGCTGTTGTAAAAATCATTAGATTTCAGTGTAAATCTGTTAGATAATTGAGAAAATGTGTCAAATTATTATAGACATTTCTGTGCAAGTACATATTACTTAAGCCCATTTAATATAAAGTAGGACTTTATATTATCAGTGCTTAAATGCCAAAAGCACAATACATATAGAGAACACACATGCCAGCAAAGTGTTTGCAACTCTTTAATGCTGTATTTATTTCTGCATAACTCCTCTTGCGTTGTCCGTATTGACCTTTTTGTGTCTCCAAAATAATCCAAGACACATATGAAAGGCTGTTCGGCTCTTGTTTCAATAGTAGAGGAGCTCACTTGTGTATGTGTGTGTTCAGTTCATTGAGGGATTTAAGTGTGCACCTGCTTTCAGATTATGCCCTCTCGCTGCTCAGACAGGAAGTGTGTAAATATGTGTTTGTGTGTGTGTTTGAGACGAAGGATTGTTAAGACAGGAAGTGAAGGGAATTGCTGCCTCTGTCTCCACTCTCCTGCCATTAAAGCTCAAGCTCCAGGTGCTACTGACAAAAAAGGCCTCCCGGATTACAGAGGAAACATCCGGAAGTTCACTCACACCTCGGGCTCCTATGGGTGTCTGTCGCCTGCGGGCTAAAGTTTGTGCCCTCCTGACCGGTTACAGTCCGTGGCCTCTCCTTTTTGAGTAGATTTTGGGGAAATAATAGATGAATGACTCTGCGTCTCAGGTTTACATAATTGTGAAATATTACTACAATTGATTCCTGGGATTTAAAGGTGAATTTTCAGCGTCATTCCATTATTTAGTGTGACATGATTCTTCAGATGTCATTATAATGTGATGATCTGCTGCTCAAGAAACATTTATTATTATCAATGTTGAAAACTGTTGAGCTGCTTCATATTTTTGTGGAAACTGCGATACCAAAAGTACCATTAAAATAGTGCTTTATTGACATAAATTCTCAATATACATTCTGTTTATTGAACACTCATTAAATTGGGTCAAAAGAAAAATATGTTGTAAAAAAGTTTAAAAACAAATTAAAAACATTTTGTTTATAGTTCTTCGTTACGTTTTTTGTATCGTTTTCCATTTTGTTTTTGGTTTAGTTTAGTTTTTCGTTTTGTTTTGTTTATTGTTTTTCATTTCGTTTTTTGTTTAGTAAAATTTTTGGTTTAGTTTAATTTTTCATTTAGTTTTTAGTTTTGTTTAATTTTTGGTTTAGTTTAATTTTTCATTTAGTTTTTAGTTTTGTTTTTGTTTATTTTTATTTATCGTTTTTTGTTTCTTTTGTGGGCAACCCAGTGGCGCAGTAGGTAGTGCTGTTGCCTCACAGCAAGAACGTCGCTGGGTCGCAGGTTCGAACCTCGGCTGGGCTGGGTCAGTTGGCGTTTCTGTGTGGAGTTTGCATGTTCTCCCTGGGTTCGCGTGGGTTTCCTCCGGGTGCTCCGGTTTCCCCCACAGTCCAAAGACATGCAGTACAGGTGAATTGGGTAAGCTAAAATTCTCCATAGTGTATGAGTGTGAATGTGTGTGTGGAAGTTCCCAGAGATGGGTTGCGGCTGGAAGGGCATCCGCTGCGTAAAATCGCGCTGGATAAGTTGGCGGTTCATTCCGCTGTGGCGACCCCGCAAGGGACAAAGCCGACAAGAAAATGAATGAATGAATGAATGTTTCTTTTGTTTTGTTTTTCGTTTAGTTTAATTTTTGGTTTTGTTTTAGCTTTGTTTCGTTTTTCATTTTGTTTTTAGTTTAGTTTAATTTTTGGTTTAGTTTAATTTTTAGTTTAGTTTTGTTTATTGTTTTTTGTTTTGTTCTGTTTTTCATTTAGTTTAGTTTCATTTTTCGTTTTGTGTTTAGTTTAGTGTAGTTTAGTTTTTGGTTTAGTTTCGATTAATTTTTAGTTTCATTTTTCGTTTAGTTTTGCTTCGCTTTTCGTTTCATCCAAATACGAAATAAATGCAAACATTTTCTTATTTTGTTTATTAAGTTTATTTTTAAATTAAAGAACCCTAAATAGTAAAACGTATCTATTTCACAATACTAACAAGCAAAAAAAACTACTTTTAACATTGACAATTACCAATAATAATTAGTAGGACCACACAGAATCTGCGCGTGTTGAAATCCCTAGATTTCCGCAGATTTTTAGCCCATCGTTGAGTCTATTTATTAACTTGTGTAAATTTATATTTAATCAGTTTTTAAATTAATTTCTGTATTATTATTTACAAATATGAAAATGTTCGTATGATTGATTTACAATACAGTTTGTAAAGTAATAATTTAGTAGATATATTATATAAGAGACTTGCTTTGTTTACTAAATAAGTGATCTAATTGGATTTGCATTGTAAACATAAAAAAAATTAAAAAGGTATTATTTTTTATCTAATATAATGAATATTTAATATAAATACTTCCAAAGTCATTCCATATAAATCCGCAGATTTTAAGTCCATATAAGTCCGCAGATTCTGTCTAGCTATAGTTATAGGATAATTATGATAATATTAATAATTAATCAGCAAATCGGCATATTATAATGATTTCTAAAAAATTGAGCTTTAAATTGCAGAATTAATTAGTAATAGATTTTGAACCTACTCTCAATAAGAAAGCAATTACTAGCCCAAAGACCTCCTGGATTACAGAGGAAACATCCGGAAGTTCACTCACACCTCGAGCTCCTATGTGTGTCTGTCGCCTGCGGGCTAAAGTTTGTGCTTCCCAACCAGTTGCAGTCGGTGACCTCTCCTACTGAGCAGATTCTGTGGAAAATAAAAGACAAATGACTCTGCGTCTCACGTTCACACTCACACGACTCTTATAAGCACATTCCTCAGGTAGAGAGTCCTGAAAACACACAAACGCAGTGTTTTAACAAGCCTGACAGCGCTGTCACTGGAGCTTTGTGGTTAAAGTGGTGATGTTTTTGTTGATCACAGGTGCTTAATCTGAAGGCTTTGCTCTTTTTTTTTTTTTTCTCGCTGGCTGTAAGCTCTTAATAACAGGGCAGTGGTGTTGTGCTCTGATATTAGCAGGATGCAGTTTTGTCAGGTGGTGTGCGAGAAGAATTTTCAAGAGATGTCTTTCTGTGTTTGTTGAGCCTTTCCCATCCTAGGTTTTTCTCAGAGGGACTTTCCAAATGGGTTTTTCAGGCCCTGTTCTGCAATAAAACTGAAGGATGTTTGGTTCAGGAGGTCTGCATGGGATTCAAACATGTCCATTGCTGCTAAACTTGTAATGCAGTTTGATATGAGATTCTTAGAAAAGTCTCCTGATGAATTTCGCTTGTCAGTCGCGATTAAAAATCAAACCGGTTCACTTCAGCTGTGGTCCTGAATTTTTGATGTTCTTCACAGATGATTCTTTATTTTGTTTTATTTTATTTTATTTTATTTTATTTATTTTACATTTTACTTTATTTTATTTTACTTTAGTTTACTTTCATTCATTCATTTTCTTTTCGGCTTAGTCCCTTTATTAATCTGGGTTCGCCACAGCCGAATGAACCGCCAACTTATCCAGCATATGTTTTATGCAGCGGATGCCCTTCCAGCTGCAACCCACCACTGGGAAACACCCATACACTTCCATTCACACACACACACACATACACTACGGACAATTTAGCCTTCCCAATTCACCAACACCGCATGTCTTTGGACTTGTGGGGGAAACCGGAGCACCCGGAGGAAACCCACGCAAACACGGGGAGAACATGCAATCTCCACACAGAAATGCCAACTGACCCAGCTAGGGCTCAAACTAGCGACCTTCTTGCTGTGAGGCGAGAACGCTACCCACTGTGCCACCATGCTGCACTTTTATTTTACTTTACTTTGTTTTTTGTTTTATTTTATTTTATTATTTTATTTTTTACTTTATTTTATATTTTACTTTATTTATTTATTTATTTTTTATTTTTTATTTTTTATTTCATTGTATTTTATAAAATATAATTTTTTTTAGAGACTTTTATTTTATATAATTGTATAGTTTTATTTTATAGAAATTTGTTAATATTATTTGATATTTAATATTATAATTTTATATACTTTATTATTTAATACTATCATAATATAAAATATTATATTGTTTGTTTGTATTTCTTTATGTATGATTGTGTAAACTTTTACACTACTTTAAAACTATTAAACTTTAATTCTATTTTGATTCCTCACACTTTTCCTTAACCTTTTACTCTACATATTTTCATAGTAAAAAAGTGTGTGTGTGTGTGTGTTTGTGTGTGTGTGTTTGTGTGTGTATAACAGAGGCCAGCTAGCGACGTGCTATTCAGGCAAACCTCACTCCTTTGACCTCAAAAGATTCTCAAGCGATAGATGCTAGAGGCCATGGTCTTTAGTCTCCTTGTTAGAGCGACCGACTCCGACTCTCATGTGGAGAATCGGCAGTTCGATCCCAGTTCAGACTGGGTTGGGTGCAGTAGGACTGGTGGGTTAAACTTGGGGTCTCGGCCGGGATGGGAGTGAGGTTTAGGGGGGTGAGTATAACGGAGGCCAGCTAGCGAAGTGCTATGCAGATAAACCTCACTCCTTTGACTTCAAAAGGTGCTCTAGCTATAGAAACTATAGGCCATGGTCTTTAGCCTCCTTGGTATAGCAACCGACTCCCATGCAGAGAATCGGCAGTTCGATCCCAGTTCAGAAGGGGTTGGGTGCAGTAGGACTGGTGGGTTACACTTGGGGGCTCGTCCGAGATGGGAGTGAGGTTTAGGGGGGGTGAGTTAGGACTATTCTAAGGGCCCATGTAGTTTTGGGTCCCCCATAGATATTATTAGGGCCTTTAATCATCTGTGAAAGCTGTCAGAGGGCCTGTGTTAGCTAGCAGCGCCCCTGACTATACTTATTATATTTGCAAATGCAAATCTTTTGTTCTTTTTTTTATTCTAATGAAAAAATGAATATTTTATGTATTTTAATTGTTCAACCAATTTGTAGAACTTTCAAAACTAAAAACAGTTTCATCTCCATTTTGAAATGCAAATCTATTTTCTAAATTGTATTTGATTTAAAAAAAAAATGCATGAATAATTTATTTATCTTAAATCTAAATCACCCAAAACCCCAAACTTTAACACTATTAAACTTCTAGTTATTAAGCACTTATATTTTTTAAGTAGCTCGCATGTACTTCTTCTTCATATGTTATTGTCAAGCGATGAGTATTGACACTGGTGATGAACTGATCAGCTAAAGATGAGTGTTATATCCACATCAACAGTGATCTCTGAAGCACGACGCCTGTTGTATTGCAATAATTCTGAAGTCTTACATTCTCAGTAAACGCTTCAGTGTGCAGCCTTCAGAAGTGCATTAACGGTCCAGCATGTCCATCTGTTGTGCATCTTGACCGGTTCCTTCATTATCCGCTGCTCTGATGTAGACATTGATATTGTGTGCCGCTCGGCCATTTTTGAATCATGATTACGCCTGTGGTTTAAATGAGAACTGACCGAGAGAACAAGCCAGAATGATGATTTGAATGGATAATAGATTGTGTTTCAGACATGCGTTTGAGGAGCGGATCAGAACCAGACCTTCAAAGCTCCAGGCGCTCGCTTCACATCTGCACAAACCTCTTATGTCAGAAACACGCACAGTTTCTGAAGAGTTTGACGCTCGGACATACACAGATATATTATAGATCGGACATATACAGTTGAAGTCAGAATTAAGCCACCTTTTTTTCAACACATTTCCAAACATAATAGTTTTAATAACTCATTTCTAATAACTGATTTATTTTATCTTTGCCATGATCACAGTAAATAATATTTGACTAGATATTTTTCAAGATACTAGTATTCAGCTTAAAGTGACATTTAAAGGCTTAACTACAGTAGATTAATTAAGCAAGGGTAATTAGGCAAATCATTGTATAACGATGGTTTGTTCTGTAGACCTTCAGAAAAAAATAGGGCTAATAATATTGACCTTAAAATTGATAGAAAAAAATAAAAACTGCTTTTATTCTAGCTGAAATGAAACAAAAAAGACTTTCTCCAGAAGAAAAAATATTGTACGAAATACTGTTAACTTCAATTGTAAATTTTTTTTGTCCAAAGCGACTTACAATTGTGGAGGCATTCAGCAATTCATCAAGAAGAGGCAATACCCACAAGAAGTGTTCATTATACAAATGACCTCTTGTGTTGAGAGGATTAAGTGCTAGATTTAGGAGGGGGGAGTGTTTTTTTCTTCTTTTTTTTAGAGAGAAAGAGAATGTGTTTCTACAGGTGGTTTGTCAAACCCACTCACCTGTGTGAAACACTTCTTAATTCAATTCAATTCTTAAATGAACAGGGTTTTTTCTTATGATATGGAGTGATTATATTCCGTATCCAAATGATGACATGTACAATCTTTAAATATTTTTTAAAGGAAGCCTATTTTGCATACTGTTTTGATAAAAAATAAAAATAAAAACAGTAAAATTGTAGAAATAATATTACAATCTAAAATAACTTTTCTTATTAGATGAAGTTGAAACTAATTCATTCCTGTGACTGAAAGCTGAATTTTCAGCATCATTACTCCAGTATCCAGTGTCACATGATCCCTCACAAATTATAATTAGTGCTGGGCAAAGATAATCCAATTTGTCCAAAAGTTTGTTTTGACATAAGAAATGTGTGTGTGTGCTGTGTATATTTATTTTGTATACATAAGTACACACATGCATACTTATATTTTAGAAAAAAGGATATTTAGACATATTATACAGTTGAAGTCTGAATTATTAGCCCCCTTGTTTATTTTTCCCCATTTTCTGTTTAACGGAGAGAAGATTTTTTCAACACATTTCTAAACATAATAGTTTTAATAACTCATTTCTAATAACTGATTTATTTTATCTTTGCCATGATGACAGCACATATTATTTTACTAGATATTTTTCAAGACACTTCTATACAGCTCAAAGTGACATTTTAAAGGCTTAACTAGGTTAATTAGGTTAACTAGGCAGGATAACGTAATTAGGCAAGTTATTGTATAACGATGGTTTGTTCTGTAGACTATCGAAAAAAAATACTCTGTTAAACATCATTTGGGAAATATTTAAAAAAAGAAAACAAAATAAAAAGGGGGCTAATAATTCTGACTTCAACTGTATATGTATATGAATGAGTGTGTATGGGTATTTCCCAGTGATGGGTTGCAGCTGGAAGGGCATCCGCTGTGTAAATATGCTGGATATGTTGGCGGTTCATTCCGCTGTGGCGACGCCTGATGAATAAAGTGACTTAACCGAAGGAAAATGAATGAATGCATGAATTATATATGAATTTAAATATCTATATAGCAAAATACTTTTGAAAAGTTTTTTTTGTGTGTACGTATCACATATACATAAAATAAAAATAAATATAAATAACACACACACATACTATGTCACATACCAAAACATTTATTTTGGATGTGATTAATCTTTGCCCAGCACTAATTATAATATGAGGATTTGCTGCTGTTTAAAGCATCATATAATTAGTTAAAACCGATACAGTTACATCCAAAAAAATCATTCAGATTGTGTTTACTGTCAATAATAAAGGACATATTAAAATAAAACAATATATAATAAATAAATAGATACTATAAATAAATACTAATATTTCGTAAATACTATTTTATTTTATTATTAATTAATTATTTATTATTTATTATCAAATGGATCAATTTCCACAGAACTGTGAAACAGGAAAAAAATATTTTTAAGTTTAATCATTTTAAGAATCGTTATTGATTATTTTTTTTTTACCAGTAATAATTGATAATAATCGAACAGAAAATCTACATTATATAAATATTTGTGAAGGACGTTTTGTGATATTGATTACAGGAGCAATGATGCTAAAAATTATGCTTTAATTTGCAAGAATAAATTAATTTTTAAACTACATTTAATATGAAAACAGCTATTTTAAATTTAATATTATTTACAGTTTAAACAAAAAATTGTACTAATCCCAAACTATCATGTGACCGGTAGAGTAAATACACTAACAATATTGACTCTCTATGTTGGTTTATCAGTATAGTTATTAGTTTCAGGCTTTGGTCTTTTGGTTAGCTGTTTATCCAGATGACCTGCTGTTTTTCTTGTTTTCTGCAAGGTTGTCCTGTGCACAGTTATGAACTGATTACGAGCTCATAAAAATGTTCTTGATTTTCTTTAATATGGGAAGCATATGTAGTGGTGACGATGTAAATGTTGAGGCTGTTTCTCATGATGCTGTTGTGTTTTTTGCAGGTTCCCTCTTTACCCCAGAGGAGAGCGCTTCCAGTTTGAATATGGCGTCTATTTGCTAAACAAGAACATCGCCCAGGTAAGAGTCTCACTGTCAAAGTCAAGGGTGGATGTTAAAGCAAGTTTTCACACAGTAGGTCCTTATATTGTAGCCTTAGTAAATCGATGGTTTAAAACTGGTAATGTACCTGATGTTTTAAAACTTGCCACTGAAGCAACCTAACTTAGATTCATCTGTTTTAGCCAATTATAGACCCATCTCAAATATGTCTTTCATCACAAAGATCTTAGAAAAAGTAGTATCGCAGCAGCTACAAAGATTTTTAGATGATCACAAAATCTTTGAGGTCTTTCAGTCAGGTTTCAAAAAGTATCATTCAACCGAGACTGCACTTGTTAAGATTTTAAATCATATTTTGCATACTGGTGATGCTGGGGACTGTGCGGTGCTTGTGCTGTTAGATCTGAGTGCTGCATTTGACACAGTAGACCATGCCATCTTGTTGGCCCGCTTAGAGCATTGTGTAGGGATAAAAGAAAGTGCCCTGGATTGGTTTAAATCCTATATGTCCAATCGCAGTTTTAAAGTCACTATTGGAGAACATTTATCTGAGGGAGCACATTTGTTATGTGGTGTTCCCATGTTATATTTTTCTGTGTTGTGATGTGTATTGTGCAGCACATTGGTCAACCTCTGGTTGAGTTTAATAGTGCTATAGAAATAAAATTGACATTGATATTAAAATAGAAGAACTTGACTACTACTTTTTATTTATTATTTAATTTTTATTTATTTATTTTATTTTATTTTATTTCATTTTTTTTTTATTATTTTTATTTTTAATTTTATTAAATTAAATTTTATCTTATTTTTATTTTATTTTATTTTACTTTATTTAATTTATTTATTTTTATTTAATATATATTTTATTTTTATTTATTTAAAATTTTTATATTTATTTATTTTTATTTTTATTTTATTTTTATTTATGTCATTTTATTTTATTTATTTTTTATTATTTTTTTATTTTATTTTATATATAGAAATAACTAGACCAGGCATTTTTATCAGGGTTATCCCAATGTACAAAAGTATCTGTGTGTATATATTATATAGACTTGATGTTGTTTTAATTCTACTATCCAAATGTTGGTTGGAAAACACAATTAAATAGAAGAATTTGAAAAACATTGTTTTGGTCTTTAAAGGGATTGTCTCCCCAGCTCTAGAAGTGATGTTTACGTCATGACTTTCATGAGCCACCTCTCAAATCCAATTTCAATTTTAAGCCTTGCTCTGAATTATACAGCTCCTATTTAATCAGTTTGAGTGTGAGGTTACCACTCCTCCAAGACTCTGAGAGAGAAATCCAAACCTCCTGCGCTCCAGCTGTTGCCCAAACTCAAGAAAAACTGCAGAAAGAACAGAGAGGTCGAGCGGATCGGTCCGTCTTTGACCCACACGAGCCGCATACGTGTTGCTAGAACGTTAGCGTAGCAGTGCATGGTATGGAGCGATATGTAAACCCAGCCAACTCTGAGGGGAAATCGTATATATCTGTCATGTTTGATCTATGCCTCCATTTGTAGCCTGACTGCGAGATGCCCTCCGCAGCGTGTTCCTCATACTGCCTGTCGCCCACCATTTCCATTCCACATCCTCTTAATCGGAAGCAATGTAGGGCTTTGCACCTTTGCCAGAAATCTGTCCTAGGCCCACACTCATTCTGTACACAAAGAAATCTGCAGGTTTCAGCTGTTTTTTTAGCCCATTATTGAGCCTATTTATTTACTTATTGAAATATGTGTAAATATTTATGCAGTTTTATATTTATTTCAGTAATGCTATGTGAAAGTTTATAGAATTTATTTATAGTACCGTTTGCAAAGTAATATTTTCTGTCTTTTTATAGATATATTATTTGAAATACTTCCTTTTTCTAAGTTGATCTAATTGGATTTGCATTGTAAATGCAAAAAAAAGTTAAAAAGTTGATATTTTTATTTCATGTGCAGACGTTTTAGTTACTATACTCTTAAATACTCTCAAATACTCTCAAATGAGTCTCAAGTTAACAATTTACTGATACAGTCAAAAGGTCCATACAGAATGATTCCCCAGTTTATGATTCACTTATTGAGATCGCGTCTGCAGTTAGCTATTCATTGATAAAAAAGAACTATACAGAATGATTCTCCAGTTAATGATTCACTGATTCAGTTGATACAGTCAGATTGCATCTGCAGTTAACAATTCATTGATTCAAAATATCCATTTAGAATGATTCTCAAGTTACCGATTCACTGATTCAATTTATAAGGTCAGATTGCGTCTGCAGTTACTCATCGATTCAAAAGATCCATACAGAATGATTCCCCAGTTAATGATTGACTGATTCAATTGATAAGGCCAGTGGGTGTCTGCAGTCGGACCATTCATTGATTCAAAACATCCATTTAGAATGATTCTCAAGTTACCGATTCACTGATTCAATTAATAAGGTCAGATTGTGTCTACAATAACTCATAGATTCAAAAGATCCATACAGAATGATTCTCCAGGTAATGATTCACTAATTCAATTTATAAGGCCAAAGTGAGTCTGCAGTTGAACCATTCATTGATTCAAAACATTCATTCAGAATGATTCTCAAGTTACCAATTCACTGATTCAATTTATACAGTCAGATCCTATATGCAGGTAACTATATATTGATTCAAAAGCTCATACAGAATGATTCCCCAGTTAATGATTCACTGATTCAATTGATAAGTCCTGCATGAGTCTGCAGTTGGACCATTCATTGATTCAAAACATCCATTCAGAATATTTCTCAAGTTACCTATTCACTGATTCAATTAATACAATCAGATCACGTCTGCAGTTAGCTATTCATTGATTCAAAAGAATCATACAGAATAATCCCCCAGTTAATGATTCACTGATTCAGTTGATACAGTCAGATTGCATCTGCAGTAAATGATTCATTGATTCAAAATATCCGTACAGAATGATTCCCCAGTTAATAGTTCACTGATTCAATTGATAAGGCCAGAGTGAATCTGCAGTTGGACCATTCATTGATTCAAAACATCCATTCAGAATGAATCTCAAGTTACCAATTCACTGATTCAATTGATAAGGTCAGATTGTGTCAGCAGTCATTCATCGATTCAAAAGAACTATACAGAATGATTCTCCAGTTAATGATTCACTGATTCAGTTGAAACAGTCAGATTGCATCTGCAGTTAACAATTCATTGATTCAAAAGATCCATACAGAATGATTCCCCAGTTAATGATTCACTGATTCAATTGATAAGTCCAGAGTAAGTCTGCAGTTGGAACATTCATTGATTCAAAACATCCATACAGAATGATTCTCAAGTAACCAATTCACTGATTCAATTGATAAGATCAGATTGCATCAGCAGTTAATTATCGATTCAAACGATCCATACAGAATGATTCTCCAGTTAATGATTCGCTAATTCAATTGAAAAGGCCAAAGTAAGTCTGCAGTTGGACCATTAATTGATTCAAACCATCCATTCAGAATGAATCTCAAGTTGCCAGTTCACTGATTCAATTGACAAGGTCAGATTGCGTCAGCAGTTAACTATTTATCGATTCAAAAGATGCATACAGAATGATTCCCCAATTAATGATTTACTGATTTAATTGATAAGGGCAAAGTTAAAGAGGGTCGCACACCAGATGGACCACGTCACGCCACACAGTGCCATTGCATTTTGGAATTCTAAACATATTGTAGATTTCTATCAGGGTACACACACCGGTGCTGCAATTCGGTGGCTGCTGCGGCGCCCAGCTACGACTCAGGACACTGTTCATATTTCTGCCACGCCACAGAGTGCCATCTGAATAGTTTCATATTAAATATCATGCAAATGTGTGCGTCTGGTTTGTGATACTTGCAACTGTCATGTGCGCACCATGTCGACCTGCACCGTCCGTTGTGCGACCTGCTTGACCATTCACCAGTCTGCAGTTGGACCATTCATTGATTCAAAACATCCATTCAGAATGATTCTCAAATACTGATTCAATGGATACAGTCAGATCATGTCTGCAGTTAACTATTCATTGATTCAAAAGATCCTTACAGAATGATTCCCTAGTTAATGATTCATTGATTCAATTGATAAGGCCAGAGTGAGTCTGCAGTTGACTGTTCATTGATTCAAAACATCCATTCAGAATGATTCTCAAGTTACTGATTCAATTGATACAGTCAGATCATGTCTGCAGTTAACTATTCATCAATTCAAAAGATGCATACAGAATGATTCTTCAGTTAATGATTCATCGAATCAATTGATGAGGTCAGAGTGACTCTGCACGTAACTACTTGCTGATTCAAATAAACATTGAGTTGTTAACTGCTTGCAAAATACAAAAAAACATAATCAGTATGTACATTTATACTTTTAATACTTACAATTATTAAATATCTTGAAGTACATGAGAATATATTTGACTCAAATTTTGAAAAAGGACTTTACTGCAGGGATATCTGTACTTCTACAAGTCTAGCATCACTGACCCCTATATACTGTATATAATAAAATAAAAAAATTTCTACCTAATATGGTTTGCGAATAACTAGCAAACGAAATTCTGTTTGTTTTTATTTTTCAGCTTTTTTTTTAATGCGTTCCGTTGGTTAGCCGTAGCCGCAGTGGCTCTGTATGTCCGGCTGCTGAAACTAAGCAGAGATCGGGTTTCACAGGCGCTCTTGTTCTGGAATGGAGGAGATTAAGCGTCTATCTTTTATTAAATTGTGTGTGTTTGAAAGCGATCCAAGCAGGCAGGAGGGAGAACGAAAGGGGGGTGTTTGAGTTTGCTTTGAAGCAGCGCTGACTGGATGTTGTTTTTATTTAGACCTCGTGTCATGAGAGGAAGGCTGAAGAATGTCAGGTGGCCAGCGGGGTTTTGGCCACTTTTAGCAGTGATGGATGAGTTGTTGTTTTTTTTTTTATTCGTTTTTCACTGTTTCTTAATGTTGCAGATATATGGATGAGTCGGAATGGACATTAGGTCACCTGTTTGTTTTATTTTTATTTTTACTTTAATGTTTGGTAAATGCTGATAAATTCATTTTTTTAAAGTATTTTGGCATGCTGTGAGACTGTCAGCATGCTTAAGATTTTTCAGAGACATTTAATATACATCATTTTTAAAGCATCGTTGTTGGTGCTATTAAAGCTGGGCTTTTTTAAAATTTCACCAATATTAACTGTAGATTTTAAGTTTATCACATTTTATAATTTTTTTAAATATTTATTTAGTATCATTTGTGCTTATGACGTTCAGTAAATTAAGGAAGAGTATTGCATGACATAAATGCATCTTGCACATCAAATTTTCATAAAAATAGGGGCGTATGTATAGTATAAAACATAAACCTCACATGAAATTGTATACAATTGTTTTATTCCTTTAAGAGTGCAACAAAATAAAAAAATGTCACCAAAAAAATGTTAATTACCTCATATGGATTAAAACCATTATGACTTATGATATCTGTGAGCACAAAAGAAGATATTTTGTAGACTGCTGGTTGCTGGCACCCAATGGCTTCTATAGTCTGAAAATAAATTACTATGGATGTCAGTAGCTACGTTTCCATCCACCTATTTTTATGCGCATTTTGGACATGCGCATAAAAAACTGGTTGATGGAAACACCAAGATGTGCATACATTTTGAAAATGCGCATAAAAACATGCGCATAACTGAGCAGGATAAACCTTTTATTCGATAGGAATAGATAAACTACATAAACTACAATGGAAACGCTTTTACCGAACAAATTCCAGTATGCGCATTAAAAAAAGTCATGTGATTTTGGTATAAGAGATCATGTGATGATAAAAATATGTGTGAATGGACAAACCAGCAGGAATGTTGAAATGTTGTTTTGATCATTCTAAAATGCCTTAAACATTACAGTATTAGTGTTTTTATATTATTAATGACCTCCAGAATCAAGAGCGTCTGTGCTCCGCGTCTCACGCCTTCAAATGCCACCGCACGTTCACTGCGTGTCAGGATTGCCTTCTGAGGCGCAATTCATTTAATAAATGAAGAAAAGATTCGCGCATCTTCTCCTACCGCAGTAAATTCCGTTTTTACTGTTGACATTTGGCGCCAGTTAATCAGGAAGTGACGATTTTGTTCAGCAACCAGCATTCTTCAAAATATCTTCTTTTGTGTTCAACAGAAGAAGAAAAAAAAATCAAAAAGATTTTGAACAAGCGAAGAATAAACAAATGATGACAGAAATTAAATTTTTGTGTTAGCCATCTCTTTAGGAATTATTATTGAGCAAATAATTGTTATACTGTGTTTATCTAAAAGTGGCACAGTGACACAGCGGGTAGCGTTGTTGCCTCACAGCAAAAAGGTCGCTGGTTCGAGCCTCGGCTGGATTAGTTGGCATTTCTGTGTGGAGTTTGCATGTTCTCCCCGTGTTGGCGTGGGTTTCCTCAGGGTGATCCTGTTTCCCCCACAGTCCAAAGACATGCGGTACAGGTGAATTGGGTAAGTTGTTCGTAGTGCATGTGTGTGAATGAGTGTATGGGTGTTTCCCAGCGATGGGTTGCAGCTGGTAGGGCATCCGCTGCGTAAAACATATGCTGGATAAGTTGGCGGTTCATTCTGCTGTGGCAACCCCTGATTAATAAAGAGACTAAGCCGAAAAGAAAATGAATGAATGAATGTTTATCTAAAATTAAGCAGAAATATGATGGTTGTTTACTCTGTACTAAATGTCAATTTTTCAGTAAAACAACACTTTTATTGAAGGGGAACATCTTTAGAATTAAACTTGGAGGTCTTTTTACTCCCTAAAAAGAGAATAAAATATTCAAATGACAAAAGGATTGCATAAGATCATGTACAACACACTGTAAAAAAATTAATGACAAAAAGTCAAGAAAACAAATATTTTAGGTTCCTTTCAAACTTATAAAGTTATACAGAGTTTAACTTAATATTTTTAGTCACTTTGATTTTGAAGTTCACATGACTAGAAAAGTTCATTTGATTCAACTAAAAAACTTAAGGCAGCAGGATTTTTTTTTTTTGTTTACAGTGCAGGATTTATTTTGACCCTGTAGAAAAATTGACATCACATGATACATTAGAAGATGTTGGTGACATGGTGGCTCAGTGGTTAGCACTGTCGCCTCACAGCAAGAAGGTCGCTGATTCGAGTCCCGGCTGGGCCAGTTGGCATTTCTGTGTGGACATGCGCTATAGGTGAAATGGGTAAACTAATTTTGCCAAAGTGTATGTGTGTGCATGTGAGAGTGTATGGGTGTTTCCTAGTACTGGGTTGCAGCTGGAAGGGCATCCGCAGTGTAAAACATATGCTGGATAAGTGGACAGTTCATTCCGCTGTGGAGACCCCTGATGAATAAAGCGACTAAGCCAAAGGAAAATGAATGAATGAACAGTAGAAGAAGGAATGCCGAACAAAATTGAGCAATGCACTGATTTCGTTGTGCTTTATAATATAAGATTTGAATATGTTTGTAAAAAATAAAAGCCTATTGTACAATGCACTGATGTTACTATGTAGTTTCAGAATACAACATATTACCGTTTTAATGTAGAAAAAGCCAACGTGGGTGTCTTAACCTCCTAGGGCTTATTGGCCACATACGTGGACAGTACATTTTAGCTCTTATGTTTTATATATTGTTACAGACATACAGTGTCATCCTGCAACTGTTTTGCAGCATATAAAATGTCCCAAACACTATTTTATCTGTCCAAAATGGGCAAAAATGTTTGTTTTTACTGATAGTCAAAACATGTTCAAAAAATATGCGTATGTGTTATTAATGCATTAAGAGTTTTTCATTCTATTGCACAAAGGTGACTTTAATGTGTTTTATGGAAATTTTAACCGCTAGTCCACATACAGTTGAAGTCAGAATTATTAAACCCCTTTAGATTTTTTATTTTTTTTTATTTTAAATTTTTTTTCAAATGATGTTTAACAGAGCAAGGAAATTTTCACAGTTTGTCTGATAATATTTTTTCCTCTGGAGAAAGTTTTATTTGTTTTATTTTGGCTAGAATAAAAGCAGTTTTTAATTTTTAAAAAAACATATTAAGGACAAAATTATTAGCCTCTTTAAGCTAATTTTTTTTTCGATAGTCTACAGAACAAACCATCATTATACAATAACTTGCCTAATTACTCTAATCTGCCTAGTTAACCTAATTAACCTAGTTAAGCCTTTAAATGTCACTTAAAGCTGTATAGAAGTGTCTTGAAAAATATCTAGTAAAATATTATTTACTGTCATCATGACAAAGATAAAATAAATCAGTTATTAGAGATGAGTTATTAAAACTATTATGTTTACAAATGTGTTGAAAAAAATCTTCTCTCTCTTATAAAGAAATTGGGGGAAAAATAAACAGGGGGCTAATAATTCAGGGGGGCTAATAATTCTGACTTCAACTGTATATGGACATCATTTTTCTCTAAAAGTACGTCATATCAAAAGATGATACTTAGGTTTTATTCTAATTAGGTTCCAATAAGCTCAAATAGCAAAGAGAAATAAAAAATGCATGTAAAAAAACAGCTTGGGTCTTAAGGAGCAAAAATACAACATATGGGCTCTTATATTGCTGTTGTGTCATCACTTATATTGCAAGTCATATCTCTCCGGCCTCTCATTTGGGATGCTTTTCATGAACTGGCCCCCATACAAAAACTAATTGAATAGCCCTGCAGTAGGATTATAGCATTTATTAAATCCACAGACACAGCATTCGGTGTAAATATCTTCTTAGAAAACGTCTTATTACCGTCTCATGACCCTACACTAGGCCTACATAATTATAAGGGCTTCCTTAGACTAGTTGTTTCAACAACCCTCAACAACAAGCCGACCATGAAATTACTCTTAAATCCCACCCTTACGTGACTTACTTTAACATTTCAAAGCGAGGATAATGCCAAAAGGTAGTTTCCTAGTGTCATATTTGTGCGGTTTCTGTAGCATTATAGAGCACATTTGCCAATACGCTCTTCAAACTCTTTTAATTTTCAGCTTTGGCTCGTGTAATTCCTTTTGGCTTCAACGAAAACACAAGAAAGACAAGCTAAACACACCGTAAGGAAAAACACAAGTCGGTTTGTGTTAAATAACAAGAGTATTTAATCCATTACGCCGCTGCCGAGACTTCCTTCCACTGTCACAACAACATCTGGAATGCTGTGAATTTGCCTTTAATGCTCATTATGTTTTACATTTTGCTCTTTCTGGCAGCGCAACAAACACTCTCGCGCTGCTGTTGTTTAATATCTTTCAGATGGACCGTCCAGAATGTTGGTTTGATTTGGACACTGCATCACCGGGGTCAAAGCGTGTGTGAAATCCTTCCTAATCTTTCCAAACAGGAGACTTTTTTTAACATGGCTCTCTCTGTGTGTGTGACTTTCTAAGTGGTTCATCTTCCCCTAGAGGGCAGAAGTACTGAAGTTGTGTCAGTCCAGACTCAGAGGACGGATTAGCTGTATAAAGATGCTGCATAAACGCAACGTTGACAGAAATATTACAATTAGCAGTTCGGTTGCCAGGTTATCTTATTTGGCGAGGAGCTGAGCAGGAAGGGCTGTGCTGGGATTTAAGATTATTAGGGAATTTGGAGTGTGTGTCCTGTTCTCTGCAAAGCCTGGAGAGCTGGCAGTATTAGTGCTGTTGGACGACCGGATTTACATATCTTTCTAATGCTAATACACATATTTGGTGCACTGGCGATTGTACGTTTGATAAGGAGGCATTGGTTGCACTTGTTCATTCAAGGATTTGAAGGGGAGTCTGTGTGTCTGGTTTAGAAACATGCAGTGATGTTCCTCTTTTTGTTAGTACATGTCAGTATATTTATCTTATTTTTAATATGTACAGTATAAGATAAATGTTTTCAGGCATGTTTGCATTCATTTTTAGACAACACAATAGCAATGTTTTAACTTAAGGAGAGTTATAGCTGTGATTTTCAATGACAACCAATGATTTTTTTTTTGACTAAAAATAAAAATATGCTCTAAATGAATGTTTTATTTGAAATTTGGAAATGTTTTTAGACCATTATAGGATAAAGAACAATTTATTGAAAAATACATACGGTTGAAGTCAGAATTATTAGCCAACCAAACTACCCCAAAAAATATGTTTTCCCCAATTTCTGTTTGACGAAGAGATTTTTTTTCAACACATTTCTAAACATAATAGTTTTAATAACTATTTATAATAACTATTTTCTTTGCTATGATGACAGTAAAAAAATTTTTACTAAATATTTTTCAAGATATTACTTTTCAGCTTAAAGTGCAATTTAAAGGCTTAACTAGGTTAATTAGGCAAGTTGGGTAATTTGGCAAATCATTGTATAAGGATGGTTTGTTCTGTAGACAATTGAAAAAAATATAGCTTAAGGGGAGTAATAATATTGACCTTAAATGGCTTTTAAAAATTTTAAAACTGCTTTTATTCTAGCCAAAATAAAACAAACAAGACTTTCTCCAGAAGAAAAAATATTGTAAGAAATACTGTGAAAAATTCCTTGCTCTGTTAAACATAATTTGGGAAATATTTAAAAAAGTAAAAAATATCACTGGAGGGATAATAATTTTTGATTTTTGACTTCAACTGTGTCTAGTAATTGAGGATTTTTCAAAAACTGAAAGCTGTTTTTCAACATTTTTAATTCTGTCAATGAAAATAAGGATGAGATCCAGAAAAGTATTCATAGCGCTTCACTTTTTCCACATTTTTTTTTTGTTACAGCCTTATTCCAAAATGAATTCATTTATTTCCTCCACATTCTACACACAATACCCCATAATGACAATGTGAAAAAAGATTTTTTTTAAATTGTTGCAAATTTATTAAAAATAAAAAACCTGTACAAAAGTATCCACAGCCTTTGGTCAATACTTTGTTTATGCACCTTTGGCAGCAATTACAGCCTCAAGTCTTTTTGAATATGATGAATTTCCGCCCATTCCTCTTTGCAGTACCTCTCCAGCTCTATCAGGTTGGATGGGGAAACGACGGTGTACAGCCATTTTCAGATCTCTCCAGAGATGTTCAACAGGATTTAGGTCTGGGCTCTGGCTGGGCCGCTCTAGGACATTCACAGAGTTGTTGTGAAGCCACTCCACAGATATTTTAGTGGTGTGCTTTGGGTCATTGTCCTGCTGGAAGATAAACAGTCGCCCCAGTCTGAGGTCAAGAGCACTCTGAAGCAGGTTTTCATTCAGGATGTCTCTGTACATTGCTGCATTCATCTTTCCCTCTATCCTGACTAGTCTTCCATTTCCTGCTGCTGAAAATCATCCCCACAGCATGATGCTGCAACCACCATGCTTCACTGTAGGGATGGTATTAGCCTGGTGATGAGCGGTGCCTGGTTTTCTCCAAACGTAACGTCTGACATTCACTCCAAAGAGTTCAATTTTAGTCTCATCAGACCAGAGAATTTTGTTTCTTATGGTCTGAGAGTCCTTCAGATGCCTTTTGTCAAATTCCAGGCGGGCTGCTATATGTGCCGTCTGGCCACTCTACCATACAGGCCTGGTTGGTGGATTGCTGCACAGATGGTTGTCCTTCTGTAAGGTTCTCCTCTCTCCACAGAAGAATGCTGGAGTTCAGACAGAGTGACCATCAGGTTATTGATCACCTCCCTGACTAAGGCCCTTCTCCCCCAATTGCTCAGCTTAGATGGCCGGCCAGCTCTAGGAAGAGTCCTGATGGATCCAAACATCCTCCACTTATGGATGATGGAGGCCACTGTGCTCATTAGAACTTTAAGAGCAGCAGAAATGTTTCTGTAACCTTCCCCAGCCTTGTGCCCTATAGTGCATCTTAGTGAGATGAAATCTGTTTTAAGTTATCAATATAGTTAATGATGTTGACCACTAATTTCAGCTCTATTTTCCTTATAATTCATTATTATGTATTTTTATTGATATTTTTATTTTAGTGAGATGGAATCTGTTTCAAATTGTCGACAATGTTAATGATGTTGACCACTGATTTCTGCTCTATTTTTGTTATAATTCATTATTATCTATTTTTTGTTTATATTTTTTGTTACATTTATTTATTTTATTTATTGTTTATTGTTTTAACAATCATTTTAAGGATTGTATTTTGTGGCAAACTGCTTCCAAATAATAAGATAAATTTCCATTTCCTGTGATATTAGTGAATTAGTTAAAATGATACACTATGCATTTTTGATTCCTGACACTAATCCATTATCTAATCACAACAACACTCTATTTATAACTACTCTAATTATAAATACCTAGATTATTGAAAATAAAATCTTCTTAAAAGCTTCTTTCCAAACTTCTGAATACAGTACATGTGATTGTTTCATAAATAAAAAGGTATTTTTGTTCCCCAAAGGTTTACAGGTGCACATAAACTGTAGCTTTAAAGAGGCAAAATATTCTTGGTTGCAATTAGTGTCATCTAAAATGACTTCTCATAGATGGAAAGCACATTAACTTTAGTTTAGAGAGCTGATATAAATACAAACACTCAAACGCTCATTTTCATTTGCTGTAGTAAAAGGCCTCCGGTTCCTGAATGAGAAGTTAACTACTACTATTACATACCTGACTCCCTATGTGAGCGTCCCCCCAATGCAAGAGTTAGCAAGGCCACAACGGCGCTTTGTGAAGGGAATCACCTCCCTATGATTAATCACTCAAGCTAAGTGGCTTTATTTGTGTATATTAAGCAGGAATTTCCATATGTCACATTGAACATTTACCTCCATCAGACTGTGTGCTTAACCTCCGAGTGTGAGTCGGGAATGACTTTTCGTTAGATGTGGCAGAAATTCCCCGTATGTGTTCATACGTCTTGTTTTTTTTTCCCATCTGACTTTTAATTCCTTTTTCGTATGTTCTCTTCATTCACGTTTCTTCCAGCTCTCGCCTCGCAGATTTCTCCATGACTGCGCTTTTATCTTATTTGATTTACTTTGGTCTGTGAAAGGAAGATCAACACAGTGTTGGCAATCGCACGAAGAGTTACGGAATAAGGATCATGTTTTTTTATTTTTTATTTTTTGCATCCTTTTAGATATGTTTTGAAATGAAGAGCTTGAAAAATGAACACATGCCCTGTTTCTGTATAGTATATACCTGGGTTTTTATGCAATGTGAGTTGTTTTTAGGTCTAATAAGTTGATTTTTGCACAATATAATATGGTTTTAATGAAGAACCGCTAAACATGTTCAGAAATTAGAATCAGACAGAGCTTTGTTGCCAGGTATGTTTACACACATACAAGAAATTTGTTTTCATGACAGTGTAACAAAATGACTGGACAAAAACAGATAACACAGAAAAAAGTTTAAAAATAAGTAAATAGAGATTAAAAGATATACAAATTGACAAATGCATGTACAGGTATTTTACTATGTACATTAATGCATAAATGAAAACAATTTTGTTTGCCAGTAATACTGTACATTTTACAAGTATACTATAAATCAACAGTTACTGTTTTTTGTTGTTGTTGTTGTTGTTATTTTACAGTGTACTTGTTGGTTTTGTAGTAATTCTGGAAACCACAATTGAAAATAAACCAAGATTTACCATTTTACCGCAATTTCTTTTTACAGTACATGAACAGTGCATCCGGAAAGTATTCATAGCGCTTCACTTTTTCCACATTTTTTATGTTACAGCCTTATTCCAATTTCAATTCCAATTTCAATTCCAATTTCAAAATGGATTAAATTCATTTATTTCCTCAACATTCTACACACAATACCCCATAATGACAATGTGAAAAAATATTTTATGAAATTGTTGCAAATTTATTCAAAATAAAAAACCTGAAGAATCACATGTACAGAAGTATTCGCAGCCTTTGCTCAATACTTTGTTGATGCACCTTTGGCAGCCATTACAGCCTCAAGTCTTTTTGAATATGATGCCACAAGCTTGGCACACCTATCTTTGTGAATTTTTGCCCATTCCACTTTGAAGTACCTCTCCAGCTCTATCAGGTTGTATGGGAAGCGACAATGTACAGCCATTTTCAGATCTCTCCAGAGATGTTCAATAGGATGTAGGTCTGGGCTCTGGCTGGGCCGCTCAAGGACATTCATCGAGTTCTTGTGAAGCCACTCCATTGATATTTTGGTGGTGTGCTTTGGGTCATTGTGCTGCTGGAAGATGAACCGTCGCCCCAGTCTGAGGTCAAGAGCACTCTGAAGCAGGTTTTCATTCAGGATGTCTCTGTACATTGCTACTTTTATCTTTTACAGACAATTCTTTTGTCTTCATGCTTGGTTTGTGCTTTGACATGCACTGTCAACCCTGGGACCTTTTATAGACAGGTGTATGCCTTTTCAAATCGTCCAATCAACTGAATTTACCACTGGTGAACTCCAATTAAGCTGCTGAAACATCTCAAGAATGATCAGTGGAAACAGAATGGACCTGAGCTCAATTTAGAGCTTCATGTCAAAGGCTGTGAATTCTTACGTACATGTGATTTTTCAGGTTTTTTATTTTTAATAAATTTACAACAATTTCAAAAAATCTTTTTTCACATTGTCATTATGGGGTATTGTGTGGAGAATTAAGGAAATCAATTTATTTAATCCATTTTGGAATAAGGCTGTAACATAAAAAATGTGGAAAAAGTGAAGCTCTATGAATACTTTCCGGATGCACTGTATAGCTATATTATTAGATTAGATTAGATTAGATTAGATTAGATTAGATTAGATTCAACTTTATTATCAGTACACATGTACAAGCACAAGGCAACAAAATGCAGTTTAGGTCTAACCTGGAGTGCAATAGCAGCAAGTGCAGGATATAGGTATAAGTTCTAAAGTGCAGTTATAGAAAAACTATAGTGATATTTACAAATGGATGTACTATGAACATTATATACAGGTTGTATACTATGATCAGAGATTTACAATAGATGAATATATGTACTAGTTGCTATTAATATGAGCATATTTACAAATGTATATGTGCAGTGGTTATGTACAATTCAAGATGAATTAGTGCAACGTAGTGGGATGTATATTTGCAAATATTTAAATAATAAATAATGCAGTGTTTATGAGCAAATTATGCTATGGTTTTTAAAACCTAGCTAAATTTGAATATTATTTTTAAGTGTAATCTTTCATTTTGCATAGGTTCCTATAAAATACAAAAAACATTCACAGAAAAGTTTAAAAATACAATCACTTTTTATGTATGTATGATGCACAATATTGGCAAGGCAGAAGAAGCATCCAGTTTATTCCAGAAACATTAAACTGTAATGTTTGACATGTAAATTGTGATGTTTACATACATGCTATGATATACATCATTAGTAGACAATTTCAGTAACCTTATACAAGTATAAAAGCTGTTTTGTTTTCTAATGAAACAGTCCACAGGGCCAAAAATGGTCATAGAAACGCCCACGTCTCCATTTCTAAATCCGCTATAACCATTGAAGGCGCCCTATTGAGTCAGAAAAGGCTGACTGCTCATATTCACTTATTTACTCTCCCACCTTTTAATTAACATCAGACGGGTAAATAAAAGTGGGAGTTGACAAGTGTGAAAGAGAACTCCCAAGAGAACGGTGCATTTAGCACAAACTATTCCCGGGCTATCCCAGAATCCTTCCTCCCCGTCCAGCAGACCTGCCCGCGGTGAGTGATTCAGTCCATAGCGGTCAGCTGGACCCTCCAGAAAAAGCCGCTGTATTGCGTATGCGCCGTCGCTCTCACAATGAAAGCCCTTCTCCTGTCGCTCCTCCATAAAAAGCCTCATCTTCACAAACCGGGCTCAGTGAGTCCATCCAAACCAGCGCTAAGACGTGTTTGTTTGCGTAGCCATGAACCCTGGTCCTCCTAGCTTCACTGCCAAGCCAACATCACTAGGGACGAGAGAAGACCTGGAACTGATCAACTCTTTAACCAGCTCTCATTCTCTTCCAAGCCAAACGGCATCCGCTTTCCGTATGAAGGAAGTTTGCTTTGGTAACTTGCGTAATGAATCTTGTTTTCTGTCTTTTAGACTTATGAACGTTCACTTGCTGCATTGGTAGTTTTCATTTTCCAATAGAGGAAATCTGAATTCTAGTAAACATGTGTTGGTTATTACTGTTCTATGAGGCACGCTGTATGCGCAGCAGTCGCCTGTGTTATTGTGCAAAATGTGGTTTATATTTAAATACATTCAAGTGTAAAGGTTTTATTTAGCCCTTTTATTAGTCACCCTCATGCTATTTCGAACCCAAAAGACTTCATCCATCTTCAGAACACAAATTTAATGCATCTGAGAGATTTGTTCCTTTATTGAAAGTCTGTTCACACTAAACCGACTCTCGAACATTTAACGTCAGTTGTGCTGTTCTCGCATCTCAGTCAAGCATGATTGAGCATCTGTGAGTACATTTAAAGGGGTAGTTCACACAAAAAATTGATGACAACTGTTGGTTGTTCTTGATTTTACAGTCCATGCCCTTCAAGTGTAGTGAAACACTAAACTCATTTTACAACTTCCCTAGTTTAGTGTTACCATTTTTAATCCATTCGATCTACGGTTGGGTCAATAGACTATGCCATCGTCCATCACCGATGGCCGATAGACATCATGATGCTGAACTGGCATCGCAATCCTCCGCCCCGCCCCATTGCAGCAGAAACCTGCTCGCGAATAATACATACTTAGGCCCCGTTTACACTCTTAGTTTTAAAATGGCATTTTATAACAAAAACGATCCACGTCCACAGTGGTGATTCATCTAGCATTTCTGAAAAGATCTCCGTCCACACTATACGACTGAAAACGCACACCACGTGACCACACACAAACACATTTATCATGCTGTAGCGTATGCGCGTCTGAGCTCCAGCAGTCAGCGGGTGCTTTGAGCACACAACCCCATGCAGAGAACGGTGCACGTTGGACAGTTTATCATGGATGTACCGCTGCATTGCGTCTCACTATAGTTCTTAAACGTGATATTTAATTAATATTGTCTCTATCTAACGACTCTTCTGTCTTTTGAATTTATCAGGTAACGTGTCACAGCGTCAGTACACTGCTTCAATCTTTCGCTTTCACGCTCGTACAAATTAATTTAAGTGAAAACCTCAGATACTGTTGGTTGGTTGTGCACCTTTTTACCAACCAAGTTTGTCGACGCCATTATAACGACACAGATCACTCTGCCTATTCATGCCAGTATCCTGCGAAAAAGTGATTGACAGATGATAATTTGTCTTTATTTATTTATGATTTGGTTATGGGTAAAACAAAGACCATGCGGGTCAGTTAGTTGAAACGGTAGGCTACAAATAATGAATTAGTTATTTATTCATTTATTATTTATTCATAAATAATTAATTCACCACTGCCTATGATGACAATGCCATCGTCCATCGCGATGTTTCACATTAGACATCGTACAGTGCCTAAATGGTCGACATCGCCCCACCCAAATTCGGTCGATCGCCAGGTCTGGCAGGAGCACTTTTAGCTTACATAGATCATTAAATCGGATTAGACCATTAGCATCTTTTTCAAAAAATATAAAACTCATTTTCCTATTTAATACTTGACTCTTCTGCAATTGCATCTTGTACTAAGATTGAATGGATTCAAAAATGGTAAGTTTTACAACTCTAGGGAAGTTGTAAAATTAGCCTTTTTCCAAAAAAACTGGAGTGCTTCTTTAAGTACAAATGCATGAACTGTAAAATCAAATGTAACCAACTACTGTTACCAAATCAAAAAAATCAGATCAAATCAGTGTTTATTTAAAAGCACAGTACATGTATGTAATTTTTGCCACTAGAGGCACATATTCACAACAAACAAATCCGAAGATTACTGAAATCATGGGATCATGGGAGTTGTGGTCTTCATTACATCCTATGGGATATTGCATGTTCACTGATAAGCTAAAGCATCTATAAGTAAAACTTATTGTCATGGTAGAATGAAGCAGAGAAGGGCTGAGAAGAGCTTAGAGATGAACAAAGCGCAATACAAAGCAGTTTTTATTATGTCACAGTCATTATCATTAGAGTTAACACACAGTCCATATCACTAGTTAACACTTCTCTAGATTTTTAAATATTTCTGAAACATGTAAGTACATAAGTCAGCAAAATATGTAACATTGTGCTAGTGTTTTTTGTATATTTTACTTAAATACCTTTAAATACTGGGCAAAGTAAGGTTAAATTATGCATTTAACCCTTCATTACGTCTTTTAATAAACGTAATGAACTTTAAAAGAAAGTCTTTCATCAACATAAATTTGAAGATTGAACTCACTGGGCATCCAAAACAATACTGTGTGCTGGGCTTAATGTGCTTGTTTTATGCTGTACTTGTGATGATGTTTTTATTAGCTGAGAACTTGTGAAGAGCTCATAAAATGAGTAAAGGCGTCAGTAGAAATTCTTCCATCACATGAATGAAGATCTACAGCAAGGAGGTGCATTTCGAATACCTGTATTAATCTGTAATGGGCCAGTATTGCAAATATGAAGAGATAATTGAGGTATGCGTGTCCATTTTATGATCACATCTTTCCACATCACATGCTGTTATTGATTTATTTGATTTCTTTGACCTTTGTTGGATTCATAATACTGTCGAGCCATGCTAGAGTTCATTTTGAAGTCTACAAAGACACATTTTTTATTAGATGATTCTGTACACTTTTTGTTTTGGTGCACAACAGGGATGACATGGCAGCATTTAGATTTATTCATATGAACCACACAAACAGACTATTTTAATGGAGTCAGACCCTTAATTTGCATCCCTTTATTGATTCATTTATTTTCTTTTGGCTTAGTCCCTTATTTATCAGGGGTTGCCACATCGAAATGAACCTCCAACTATTCTGGTATATGTTTTACACGGCGAATGTCCCTTCCAGCCGCAATCTCCAGTAACACCGAGTACAGTACTGGCATTCACACACACGCACACTCATAAACTACGGCCAATTAAGTTTATCCAATTCACTGGGAGAACATGCAAACTCCACACACAAATGCCAGCTGGCCCAGGCGGGACTCGAACCAGCGACCTATTTGCTGTGAGGCGACAGTGCTAACCATCGAGCCACCATGCCGCTTAATTTGCATCCAAAAATGAAGCAAAGTCTTATGTGTTTGGAGCAGCATGAGGGTAGTAAACGATGACAGAAATATAGATTTGGGGTAAACAAACACATTTAAACTTGCTTTGTTTATCTCATTTCAACTTCAGAATTGTTTTAAATAGTGTAAATAGGCCACACTAACATAAGACCACCCTATCCTCTCGAAGGTATGGGAACGAAGCCTACGGACCCGCCGTCTCCTTATTCAGAATTGATTTATGGACTAGGGAGGGGAAAATGGATTAACGGACTACTGGACTCAACTAGTCTAGATGAAGAGATTACATCCCATTACACCCCACCGCTGCACCTGACTTGTGGAATTTCTGAGAAAAAGGCTGATTGTTTGGTTTGTCTCAACAGCTTCATGTAATAGCGTTCAACGTAATTGCATCGCAGCACGGGTGCACATTTTCGCTGTTATCTTAGGAGCGATTTGTTTTCCATAAGTCATCAGACTTAATAAGCTGAATTTCCTTCAGGCCTGGGAAGTGTGTTACACCTCATCCATTAGGGCTGTACATGCCCACCCAGTCAGTAATAAAACCTTCATCAGTTATTCTAAGATAACAGATGGCTGCTGTATTTCAAACCCAATGAAATTATTGATATTAATGCAGCCAGTGATGAATGAATCCAGCACTGGAAAAGAGCAAGCTAAATTCTTTCTATTTAATTTTTGCCCTCTGTTCTGTTTTATCTTTCTTTTAATTCTATTGAACTTTTTAGGGAGGAACATTACAGTTCAAAAAGCTTGGGATGAGCTATTATTGTTAACTAAAACTTAAACCATTAAACCCAAATGTTTAAAAAAAAGTAATTATTTAGGATTTAACTAAGAAAAATCAAAAATAAAGCATAATTTGATATAGGGATGCACCGATACCATTTTTTAAAAAATCGATCCGATACCAAAATTCTGAGTATCGACCGATACAGATCCGATCCCGATACTGTGCGTTTTTTATTTTTTTTAAACATACAGTTTCTTGTGAAAAACTCAAACAATATATCTTCTTTAGTAAAAATAACAGACCTATAGGCCTACTGTATATGACAGATGACACAATTTAACTAAAAACATGATGCTTGCTGTAAACTATAGGCTACATTATTTGAGCATTCGATATGACATTGATCTGTTGTGGTCCAGCTTGTGTTTCCTTTTTTTAATATTAAGATTTTTCTTTGAAATCTGTAATAGGCCACCACTATTGACCCTAATCAAAACACAAACTGGTCTGTTAAATAAAATATTAATATAAAAAAAATTACAGTGAAATATTCAGTTTCAGAGTAGCCTATATTAAGCTAAATAATTTTCTGGTTATGACAATCCATATGTGCCTGTCAGTTTCACTTTTATTAATTCAATCAACTAATTTGACCACATTAAGCCAGGCTTTACAAACTATTCACAGCACTGAAAAATATTCCCCTCAGAAAAATAAACTCAGTTGGAAGGATGAGAGAACATAAACTTTTAATATTACCGAATAATTTTATGGAGCGGCGCACCTTTTGTTGGCTTATAAATTACACAGAATATAGCGCACATGCACGATCGGATTTGGATCGGTACCAGCTGGATATTCGATCAAAGTATCGGGATTGGTGCATCCCTAATTTGATATGATCAATTGCAAAAAATTTCAATTAAAGGAAATTCAATTAATTTAATTCCATTTGAAATGTTAAGATAGGAAATGAAAAATAGGAAAGCTAAAAAATATATAAAATTTGAACTGAAGTAAAACTGCAATAGTTGCTCGCTAGATTATTAATTTTAGAAATATGCAGTCAATTGGTCAGCGTTGGTTTACTTTTAGTGAACATTTTTATAATATTCTGTTTCTAGTAAATTTTGTTATTTTCAGATTAATCTGAAAAGAAAAATATTTTAAAGGGCACCTATTTTACCCCTTTTCAAGATTTAATATAAGTTTTTTTGTGTCCCCAGAAAGTGTCTGTGAAGTTTCAGCTCAAAACACTCATCAGATTGTTTATAATACCTTTCTGAATGTGGCAAATTTGAGCTTTTAGATCACTATCTTATTTTGTGTCTTGTGCCTTTAATGCAAATGAGCTGGTTCTCCCCGGCCACCGTTCAGAGCCATAGAGAACTCTCTGTATGAAGCAGATCTCTCTTACAGTAAGAACTTTCCCAATGGTTATTTGATGTATTTTGTTGTGGAGTTAATTCAAACCTTTCTGCTACGATGAGTCACACATAATGTCATTACAACACACGCGCATACATATGTTTAACTTTGTTCTGGAATTGACAGGATACACTTTAATATCCACTTCTGTATTGATATCCGTTATGTTAATATACAACATAAACCTGATTTAAGTCCATAAACCAGAGTTGATGCATCTTTTTTTTGTAATTGTACTGACACTATGTGGCTGTGGTGATGAATTACGTAGCGATTACAAACATGCACTGTTTTAAAAACGTTTTAAACTTATAAAACTCTTGAGGTGCAGATGATCACAGAGAGCTGAACAGATCTTTTAATCCCAGTTGCTTTGCACACGTCCTGTCTTGTTGATATGATTATACACGTTACTATAGAGACATGTTAATACTCGGCTGTCAATCAGTTTGGTGGGTGAGGAAACCGCACTCCTACGTCACGTTGCGGTCGGCCTCAAAATAGGAGGGATTTGGATCCTATTTTAACGTCAGGAAATTAAAAAAAAGAGACTTCTTGTGTTTCTATCACTCCAGTATGACTGTGGACACACTATACCTGCATACAGTTCTGTCCAAACAGCTTACAAAAGATGATTTTCATCATAGGTTCCCTTTAAAATATTTAGTTAGCATAACTGTTTTTAATTATAGTAATAGGAGGACATGTTACAAAAATTGTTCAAGTTCAATTTATTTATATAGCACGTTTCCAACTGCCACAAGGCCGCACAAAGTGCTTTACAGAGAAATTACAAACAAACGGTATGTGCATAATGAGCAACAACAGCAATAGGCACATAATATAAGAGAGCATAAAAGGTGTAACATAAAAAAAGCAGAAAATTTTTGCCTAATTGAAAGATACTACCACAGTTGACCACACTGACAGGATTAAGAACAAGACCCCCAACCCCCCTGCAGAGAAAGGACTTATGTTTCAAGAGGCCTAGAAAATAAATGAGTCTTTAATTTAGACTTAAAAATTGGCAGTGACAAAGCCTTTTTTTGATTCTAACGGCAGCGCGTTCCAGAGGCAAGGACCTGCTATGGCAAATGCATGTTTGCCCCTGCTTTTGAGGTGGGCCTTTGGGATTTTTAATAAAAACTGATCAGCGGAACGCAAGTGTCTGGGTGGCGTATAGACGGCAATCAGTTGGGATAAATAATGGGGGCCTAGACCTATAGCGCTTTATACACAAGGAGAAAGATTTTAAATTTGATTTCTTCGTCTCACAAGTAGCCAATGGAGAGACCTCAAAATAGGAGTGACGTGCATATTTCAGGCTTTTTGTTAAAAATCTAGCTGCTGCTTTTTGCACTAACTGTAGGCGAACGATCTGAGACATATGCAGCCCAAAATAGAGAGAGTTACAATAGTCTAACCGGGAATGTGAAGGAAGAGAGGACTTCATTTTAGAAAGAAGGCAGAGTTGGTAGAAACTGTTTACAACTACATTTGAAATATGTTTATCAAATTTTAAGTTCTAATTTAATGTTATGCTCAGGTTACGTACATGGGGTGATCTGAACTCCTCCAAGTTGCCTAATATTGTTTTATAGTTAGTCCATTGTTTAAAATTATATTTTAAAAACCCTATGAGGGTACGGAGTTATGTCTGGTGCACCTCAGGGCTCTGTCTTAGGGCCAGTTGAACCTTTCAATAAAATGCTTCTTTTTTTCTTCTTTTCTAATCTTTCTCAATCTTTTTTAAACTTTAGCTCCTCTCTTTCTCCGTATTTCCTCCTCCTCCTTTAAGTCATTGACTAGATAAAGTATTGAGTTAAGCTCTGATGCTCTGGCCGGTGTTTCTTTAGTGTTTATTTTTTAATATGTCTGTGTCACGTAACTGGAGGAAGCCCTGTGCTCTCTTTGGCCAGAGTTTGTTCCTCTTAACTGTGATATTCGGTTCAGGGATGCAAGATGCAGATGTCCTAAGAGATTCTCAGCTTTCTTCTCTCTCATAGCTTTATATATGATCCCAGTTTCTTCTGGCTGATCTCTTGGCAGAACAACTCATTTTTATTAGACTTCACTCTTTAATGTAACCTTCTCATACAACAGGTCTGTAGAGGTTTTCACTATTGGGAGAGATCTCAAAAGTTCACATTTATCTTTTTTGTTTTGTAGAATTGTAGTTTAATCCACATCTGAAGCTTTATACTCCTATATATTTATTTTATTTTGATCAAATTGACTTGACTTCCAATTTACACCTTGCATTTGGGCTGGTTATAAACTGTTAGAGCATGTGCTGTTGTGGTTGTTCGTCTGTCTGGTAACATTATGTGTTTTAGCACACATCCCTCCCTTGCTTTTACTACTCCCACTAGTTTTAGCTTTGTGTGGTCTTGCTTCCCCTCATAGGTTGTTTCTGTAGCACCTACAGCAGCCTGTGGAGCAAGCTGGAAACCTCTCGGGGATGCCTTCCAGTACTCATAAAAGCTGCATCTCACCACAAGAAATTACCGAGCATGTTACCACAAGGAGTTGCCCACTTCATGCCTATTCATTTAGCACCCAGCAGCCAACTGTAGCTCAGATTGACGCTCTCTTGCCTGTTTTCCCTTTCAAACGACGCTATCATTTACTCTTCGTCATGCCTTCCCAAATATTTCTGGTTTTATTTTTTAAAATGCAAATAGATAAATCTTTAATTACACAAAATCTTGAAAGTGTTATAAAAGTTCATGTAATGTGCACTATAGTTTAAGATATTTGCAAAAAGTTGTAATTTCTTAAAAAGAAAAATCAACCAATTCATTTTCATATCTAGGGACAAAATAAGATAGCTAAAGCTGGGATTGTTAGAGAGCTCAATAATATTTAAAAAAAGTCTCCACAACATTGTGAGAAGAGCTTCTACCTTTAATAAACCCTGTCTGATTTTCATTGATAAAAGAAGGTAGAACTTTCTGTGATCTTAGTGTTAAATTTTAAGCCAGAATTAAGCAACGCTATAGGCCTGTAAGTGTCAGTTTTTTGGGTTCTTGTTTTTTTTTTTTTTTTTTTTTTTTAAAGGGATATATTCAGCCAATTTATTAATACGATCTTTATTTTCAGTAAATATAATGAATAATGAATATAATTCTGCTCTGTTATGCTAATTTATGCTAATTTATGAATTTAGAACAGTGGTCCTCAACCTCGAACCACACAAGAAATGATCAATTATTTCAGTTTTATTTATCTGAAGAGTCTGAACGAACTTTTATTTAAAAAAAATCTTTTATTTTGAAAAATGACCTTTTTCTCTCTGTTACATCTCAAGACTTCTACTTCTGCGTCAAGGGCACACGTAAGCTCCGGTACAGCGGTCGCATAGCCCTCGCCGTAGCTTACACTAATTTAACTACACGTCACAATAAAGCGTAGCACAAGCTCTGTTATTGGTCAGCTTGGTAGCGTCCAACCCGTTGGAGCGAGTGTTTACAAACGTCAAGTCCCGTGAAGGAGCTCCAGATGGAAAGTTTTGTTTTGTGTGTACCTTATGATTAAAGTTGTTGCACGTCTGCCGGTTCCCGCCTCAGAATGAGCGAGTTTTAGCTTTTTGTACATCAAGGTAGCGTTCAGAAAAAACAAAACACCATCGAAGAAACTCAACACAGAGGAACATAAACACCTACTGCCAGCTAGCGTTTCGGAAGTGTTATTGCAGAGCAACACAAACAGCACTCGGAAGTATAAATGCACGTGGTTCATGCTGATCACTCACCACAGAAGTATAAACCAGCCTTCAGTCATTAAAGTGCCAAGACTTAACCCACAAGCTAGCAAAATGAGTAAGAAACAGACATCTTTGGAAAGTTTCTTTGCGAAGGGGAAAAGGCCTAGTGAAGGACCCACAAACTGCCAAGGAATGGATCCGCAACCCATTGTGGCGTCTTTTCCATGTGAAAGTTCATTATTTCCAATGGAGGTGCGTGGCTTGTGTTTGCATATTTGGAACGACTTTTCAGAATGCTGCGAGAGTACAGCGAGTCACTTGACAAGAATTGACCAATCATACTTTGTATGGAATATACATATTACGATAGATTACGCCAGACTAATTACCTCAGACAAACACAGAACACCCAAACACTGCAGTGCTTTTTAATTTTCTCCATAAATAAAACTTGTATCATAGTTGCAGCAATGTTTTGTCAGCTTGTCATTCTATGAGAAAACGGTTGATGGGGACCGCTGCGAAGATTTGAAATACAATTTTTAAGTACCGCAAGCATTTGTATCATTTTCAAGCTCAAAAGCCTCAGTCCACATACAAACTACAAGGAATAGTTTGAGGGAATACAATTATCTAATATTTCCTTTATGCTCCAAGTAAGAATAACAGCTTTGTAATAGAAAAGTAACAACTTTGGAAAGAGATTAGAGTGAGTAAACACTGACAGGACAAAAATACATAAATTGGCCTTAAGACAGAGCCCTGAGGCACACCAGCTTTTTTGTCCAGCTTTAGATACATTTTAAACTCTTTTCCTCTCTCCATTTCTTGCACATTCGTCTTTCAATAGATTCTGCAATGGCTAGGGTTTCCTGGATGTCCGTGTGGGTCTCCCATATGAGCTTTTGGATGTGCGTAAAGCTCAGAAACAGCGGCCTACTCTTAGTATCGGGACTTCAGCCAACCCGCCGTGATTTACGAGTGTATCTGGGGCTGTTGTTTTGTCTGTCATTGTCCTCCTGGTAACCCATTCAGCGTTTCTAAGCGAGGAAAGGGGGACAGATGGAAAGAGGGAGTATAAAAAGAGAGCTACAGGGAGAGCACAGGACCGTTAGCACTCGCCACCTTCACTTGCTCCTGGTTTTATAAGCATACCTCTGGCTAGCCTCCTATGGCTTTATGAAACACTTAAATGGCTGTAATTGAATTTCCACGGTTTTAGGTCGGCAGCCAGGGGTTCGCCTCGCACCGCAAAGAGGAGAGAGAGCCACTAAATATATATGTGCCAGAAAAGGTAGTCCCCAGTCTCCAGTGGCCCACTAACGATGCGGGTGTGTCTGTATGTGTTTGTATGTTTGTTTACTGCTCTATGGAAAGGGAAAGCCCACAAACAGATGAAGGGTTTCCCTTGAGCCTAGAGTCTGATCGAGAGCCAGAAATTTGTTCCAAGAAGAGCCAATTCTATATCATCAAGTAATTCGGTATTCCCTGCACCTTTTTTTGGAAGCATAACTTGAATTTATGATCTTTTTGGTGAAAAAGCTAGACGTCCGAATCGGAAAATATATGGTCTTGAGTTGAATACATATCATACCTTAAGCTTCCTACACTAGACTCCAGGTTTTTCAAGAACATGTTCTTTTGAAACCATCCAGTCTACGCCTGCCAAGTCCTTAGCTCCGCTGACAAGAGCTCTTTACCAAATAAAAATGAAAAAATGTTCTCACAGATGCAAAAAAAAAAAAAAAAAAAGAGTTGGCGGACAATCATCGTCAATGACTTAATAGGTGGGCTACTGTTTCCAGCTGTTTTTAAATTTAGTAGTTTTCTGTGGTGTAAAGTCTCCATTGGCTCTCTTTGGACTTTTCCAACGAAGCGTTCCTTTTTTATATAATCGATAACCTCTGCAGCCCCTTAAAAGTTACTTTTCTAACACAGTTTTCATAATGACTGACAAATTGCATGCTGGAATAAAGAAAACAAGGCATAAGTGGAGAAGTCGTCATGTAGTCTGCGAGGGGTTTATTAAGTTCCTGTTATTCTCTAACTGTGTTTTGAGTTGTCATCTTATCAAGACAGTGTGGTGACGTAAAGCTGGCTGCCATTTTTCAGAGCTGTCATTTGTCTCACTGCACGAACAAAGAGACCGCGGCAAAGTTGGGGCCTCTGTTTCACAAGAATTTTACAGTGAAAATCTGTTTCAAAACTAATGTTTATTGATTCACATAACAAAATCGAGTTTATTCACACTCAGTGGTACAACCAACAAAAAAACACACTACTGAGTTTACAAATTGCCATCTTGTGGCCTGGCCAGTGTATTTCAAGTGTTTGGTTCCATTGTACATAAATAAAAAGGATTTTGTTAGCATTTCTTCACTCTCATGTTGTGCCAATCCTGTTTTTGTTTTTTTACTGAACAGAAAGAAATAAAGAGTGCATGTTGTCCATCCAGTCAGTGGGATTCTGTCAGTGGATAAAAGCAGTCCTTTAATAAATCTTCTATTGATTTCCACAGATTAAAAGTCATACAAGTTTGAAACAACATGAAGATGAGCAAATGCTGACAAAATCTTTCAATTTGTGGCAGTAACAAACCTCTAGTTTCTATCAAATGACTGCACATCTAAGCATTATAGGTTATTATTAAGGAAGCTAACTACACTGTTAAACCCAACAGTCAACTTTATCAAATGAAATGAGTGTAATTAACTCAAAATTTACTGAATGTTAATTCTACTCATTTGAAAAGAGTTTGGAAGTTAGTGTTGAAGGTAATGAGTTAATTAAATGCCTCATTACTTCAATTTAAATGGAGTAAGTTCACAATGCTCATACAGTATAGATTCGTTTTTTTACTCGAATGGTTTGTAGCGATCGGTTTCCTCAAACGGTTTGAGTTGCCTTAACTTATTGGGTTTTACAGTACTCAGTTTGTTTGAGTTCTCTTCATTTATTGGGTTTTACAGTGCTCAAATTGCTTTGTTTACAGTACTCATTAGGATTAGTTTTGAACTTAAATGGTTTGTTGCAATCAGTTTCCTCAAATGGTTTGAGTTTTTGGGTTTTACAGTGTATGAACATGCTGATCATTTGACTAATTTCACTGTTTTTTTTTAATCGTTTTCAGTTTTTACAGGAAAATTGACCATAGAAGACATTATAAATTGATTTTTGTCAAAGTTCAGTGTGTAAAAAATATATAAAGTTAAGCCCTTAGTATACTCAAGACAAACTTTTTTTTTAGTCCATTTTAAAAAAGAAGTTTGAAATATCTAAGCCTTTTATTTGTTTATTAGTGGAAATGCTGAGAGTGACATTTAGATAGATATATAACTACATCCCTTTGTTTCTTTTTAATAACAAAATAAAGATACACTTAAAGTGACAGTGGTTAAGAAAACATCTGATAATAGCGAATTGGCACTGAAGTCAAGACAACATGAGAACATGAAAAGCAACGTCAGTGTTAATTGCAATTAGTATTACACTTGGGGAAAAAATGCACAAAAGAACGCACATCACTCTAAATGGGTGCTCAGTCAGACAGTAAAAAGTGCTAAAATATATTCAAAAAGGCGGCAACACGAAGCTCAAAAAATACCAATTTATTAAATGAAAAGGCTAACACAAAACCTGTAATGTTTCGAGCACACCGGCTCTTCCTCAGACATCAGGAATTAGCATTACGCAGAAATTGCCACTTTAAAACAGACCTTCAGTGTTGTTTTTTACTCTGGGATGTCTGATCTCCACAGACTGAACAGAAGTGAACAGGAGAAGGTTTTCAACTTTTAAAAGCTTGCTTAGGCAAAAAACTAGTTTAGTCTTTCTAAAGTCTTCTAATTTTGTTCAGTTTAGTTTTCGATTAATTTAGTTAATGGTTGATTTGATTTCGATATTGGTATCAGTGGCATTTCCTACCATCAATATTCTAGCATTGGTGTTGGCCAGTACATGAACTCATAATCTGATCTGTTACCTTTTTTTAATATGAGCCGTATAGTTATGACCATGCTAACTTCACTTAATGAACCAAACCTTAAGTAATTTTTTTTTGACAATCAGAAAGTAAACAGGACAACTTGTTGTAATTCTACAAGCATCACTGTTTAGAACAGCTCAGAAGAAATGAAAATGCGCTAGTCATCTGTTGTTTTTCAGACTGGACGTTTTTTTGTAACCTGTTGCACTTTTTGTGCTTTAAATAACAATTTGTTATGGACTTATTTTTTAATTTCTCATTTTTGGATTATTTTCTTATTGTATTCATATCAGTGTTAATTTGGTTGACGAAAAATTTCCGTCATAACTTTTGTAAGGGACAAGTTTCTACAGATGAAAACGAGACTAAAACTGACCACAACTATAATAAAAATATACTGACTTTTGTGTTGACTAATTAAAATGAGACAAGAATGTGATTGAGGGATACTTTTTTGGAAAATATCCAATTGGAATTAATCTTGGTGTGTGATTTATGACACACACTCACACATTTGAAAAGTAACTGGTCCACTGGTAGACGCAGGCGATAATCATGTGGATTGATTGCCGACACATAATTTTACATATTATTTATGATACAAATAAACAATGCATATGTAATTTTTGATCTTCAATGGGAAAGCTATATTCTATATTTTAATACTGTTTTATTTCATTTGAAGTTAGAATATGTTATATAAATAAATGTATACATTATTTTATTACATTACACTTAAATTAAACCAAATATATTTTAGTCAACTAAAACTAGACTAAAACTAAAATGATTCAGAAGACTAAAATATGACTAAAACTAAAATGCAAAGACTAAGACTAAGACTAAAACTAAATGAAAATTTGCTGTCAAAATTAACTAAACCAAAATAGTCTTTTCAGTTTACAGTATTAGATTTGTGTTTTAAGTTGTCATTTCATTGAGGAACAGTAAATAATATTACTGTTTGTTTAATGCATGCCAGATAAAAAATATGCTTTTTCACTGTATGCATTTGTTCATGATTTATACCTGCACACCATAATAAATAAAATAATTTAGTCAATTCATACAGGCCTAGTTAACTTGTATATTCAGATACACACCAAGGTATCAATTCTACAAGCATCAAAATTCTAGCATTGGTATCGGCCAGTACTTAAACCCATAATCTGATCTGTTACCATTTTCACTTACATTCTTCAACAATCAGAAAGCAAACACAGGACACCTTGCTGTAAGGCTACAAGCATCCACAGTTTAGAGCAGCACCGAGTCTGTTGTAAAGTTTAGTTTTAGTAAACTGTTGCACTTGTTCTCTTGTACTTTTATGTTCAAAACTAAATTTGTTATGGACTTTTTTTTTCGATTATTTTCTTATTCTATTCATATTGATTTGTTTTATATTCTCATATTTATTCATTGAAGTTTTTATACAGTAATGTGGTAAATCTAAAATACACTTTTCAGTTTACAGATTTGTCTCTGCATTTGAAGGAACAGTAAATACTATCACCGTTTGGTAAAAAATGTCAGATAAACAGAAAATACTCTAGTTCACTGTAATTGAATAATTAATTCAGTTGGTGTTATCGACCAATCAACTAATTAATCAACAAATTGGTGTTATGTCTGAAGCGCACCATCAAATAAACTAATTCAGTCAATTCATACAGGCCTTAGTTAACTTGTATATTCAGATACACACCAAAGTATCGGTCCAGTACTCTGTATCAGCTAATACCCTACGCCTAGATATCAGGAAGGAAAAAAGTGTATCAGAACATCTCTAATTTCCTTATTAATTATTGGCTCCTTACGCTATAGAGTTCCCATTTTGATGTAAAACATTGAGTGAGGGCTTGAATGTCTCCTCAATGAAAGTGATTTTTTAAAGTCGTCCAGATTTGTCATCGCTGTGGTCACAGAACAATCCTTACAAAAGAGAAAGCCGATTGGTTTCGAGATTTGAAACCGCCACGTTCGGCACTTCTTTGTCCCAGCTGCAGATTGCCAACACGTCTTATTCGTTCTCATTGCAGGAAGGAAGACTTGTTGTTCTTCTTAATTCACACCAAAGCTTTGCGGGTTGTTTTAACGTGTCACGCTTAACTTGCTCTACACATCTGCTGGCTAATTCTCTCTTGATGAAGTTAAACCATCTCCCAGAAGAAGAAGAAAAAAAATAGACTTCCATCTAGCTTCCATCTGGTGGAGATTTGATGAGGATGAGGGGAAGAAAAAGAAAAAAAAGAGTGAAAGCCCGACGCTCTGGTAGTTTTCAGGCCTGTTCTGACCATTTTCTGAAGCATCTGGACTTTATTACTACAGATCTGCAGCTTTTCCATCTCATTTGGGCACAACGGATGAGCTGATGCACTTTGAAGAAGTTCGTCGGAAGAAATGGACAAGAGGCTCGGTTATAATCTAGCTTTCTTTTTCCATCATAATTTATCCTTCATTTTGATCCCCTTTATTCAGACTTTCTTCGTCCACATTCATCCCAATTGTCAGATGCTTCTTTCTCTCTCGGGACTCATAAAGAATCACTCCATTAAGACGGATCATCTTCACCTTGCGTTTGTCCTGTCACCCTCCATTACTCGACCTGGAAGGGGAATGAATATTTATCAAGGATTTCGAATAAAAGCCATCAGTCATGAACTTGACCCGGAGAGATTATGGAAATCTGTGTGGAGCGAATGAAGTGTTTGGTGATGGGGTGAGGCCTACCGGTTCCCTCTTCTCCCTGGGCCCCAGTAATGGTTTCACAGCTGATGAAAAAGAGTTAACTGGCCAGTGAAAGTGGCTGTTAAATAAACACCAGTGGAAGTTTAACAGTCTGGAATGGCTTAATTGGAGTTTCTCCCATGCAGACGCTCGCAGGCCAACATGACTCCCTGACACCTCCGTATCGCCACTAATTGGTGTTAGATGTCATTCGGTAGTTGAGATGTCATCTCTTTTGCTCAGATGTGTGATGTTTGGCGTGGAAATTACCACTGAGAAATGAATTGGCGTTAGCTATAGGTACCTGCATAGAGGATGGTTGTGAAGCATTTGGGGCTTAACATATAGTGTTCCCACTTTGAATTTTGGGATGTATTATTTTGAGATGTCAAATGTTTCCCAAATTATATGTAATGGAGATTATACACATTCTTTTACACATACATTAGGGCTGAGATGTATATCGTTTCAGCATCAATATGGATCTGCAGTCAAACTGGTTTTATAATTGACACAGAGCTACATTTGAAAACACTCATGATTTGACATTGCAATGTTTAACCATGAAGTTGTCAAAACATATATTATTTATGTGTGTTTTTAGACCCTGTGGCTGTGTAAACATTTTTTTTAACTCAGTTCAAAGTATTCAAGCATAAGAAATTATGTTTTTAACTTTAAGAAAGATTCATATTACTTATGTAAATATGCAATGAAAACTATAGTGTTATTTTACATTTGATTATTAAATTTGTCTATCTGAATATTGCTAGACTTCCAGAAAATCATAAAGCATTGCGCATTTTATTTGTAGAATATCATTGCTTTACTGTGTTTATCAATGTTTGTGATTGGATTATTATTATTTTATTTATTTATTTATTTTATGCAGATGCTCTTCTTTATAAAATCATCTGAATGTATCTAAAATTCTGAATTATTTCCAAGTAGCGCTATTCATTTCATCTGGTGAAATGACACTCAATATGGCAATATATATCGTGGAAAAATAAAATATCGCAATGTCAGTTTTTTTTTTTATATCGCGCAGCCCTAATTTATATATATATTAAATGATCTTGTTTCTCCTGGCGTTGCTCTGAGAGATTTAGGTCAAGAATATTTTTTTGGATTCATATTTAATATTTAGATTTTAAAAAATTATTTAGATTTAAATACTTATAATTATGCATTTGTAGGTAAAATGACTAGCTTTCCTGTGAAATTTAAATTATTTTCCCAATATTTTCCAAGTGATGTTTAATGATTTTCACAGTATTTCCAATTATACTTCTAGAGAAAAACATATTTCTTTTTAGTTTGGCTGGAATAAAAATAGTTTTACCATTTTAATATATATTTATGGTCAATATTATTATCTGAACAATCTTATTATTAGCTATCTACACTTAGCTTAGCTTTTTTTTTGCCTAAATTTACCTAGCTTACCTAATTAACCAGATTAAACAAGTTAATCCTTTTAATTGCTCTTTAAGCTGGAAACTAATATCTTGCAAAATAACTACTAAAATTCTGTTTGTTCTGTCATAGGCAAGGACAAATTCTTTTAATTAAAACTATTATGTTTGAAAATCTGTTAAAAATAAATATCTCCATTATACCTCAATTAGGAGAGATTTGAAGATGAAAACTTAATAATTAGGCTAATAGTTTTGCCTTTACAAATCAACTTAGACTTGCAACCATATTTTTTACATTTATTGTTAGAATCTCAGCCATTCAAAACAAGACATTATTGTTTTTCTTTACTTTTCTGAAATAACATTTTTCATACTAAATTTCCCTTTAGACAATGACGATATGCTACAGATTTACCCCTTTACTCTTATATAATCATTTATAATTTTAATTTAAGATATCAAAAATTATAATGCAAATACTTGCAGTGGACATTGGCCAAAAAGTATAATTCCATCCCCATTTCAAACTCAATTGTTACTCGCTCACGGTCTTGTAACAGCGTTTTCAATAACTGGAGGAATATGTAGTCATTACACACATTCACATCGGCCTCATTAGACTGTTCCTGCTCAGAGCTGCCAGCCAAAGTTTTGTTTCCACCAATGGCCATTAACCAAATCACCATTAACGGGACACGCTGTGGGTTTTGGCCTGGGCAAATAGGTGTGAGAAGCGGAAAAATGCAGGACGTTATTCATAATGTGGCTCTTTATAGCAGTCGGCTCTGTTTTAGTTTGCGCCGCTAACCATATTCGCATGGTCTCCTGTAGAACTGCTTGCTGAAAAGAGAATAATGCCCGACTCTGTTTCAGACGGCTAGCCGATCGGAAGGTTTAATCTCAATCCTACTGCTTTTTTCCTTTCTTGTTTTTCAGGAAAGGGAGAATGGGAACTTTGTGTGTAGTCTTTGCCATCTCTAGGTCTGCCCATGAAAATGCCCACATTTTGCAGTGTGTTGGATCAGGATGTAGTAGCATTAGGAAAAGCGATATCGGCTTGGCATTTATCTCAGTCTCTCGGGGATTAGTCTGTGTATTGGAAAGATCACAGAGTCTTAGTCTGGTATAATTTACTTTCTGTTTGATGTTAACCTGTACAAGCTTTTAACTAAGCTTTTAAGAGAGATTATGAGCTGGAATCAGGGCAAGAAGCCAAAATACAGTAGGAGTAGGTCCTCACTGAAGCTGTTTTACAGTAATTATTTAGTTTCAAATGTTGATGTATTTTTCCTATTTAAATTTTGTGGGATATAGCCAGTGTTTCGTAATTTACTTCAAAAAAGTCATTCATTACTAGTTAATAATTACATCATTAATAAATATTTAATTTACTTTTCTAATTGCTGTGTGAAAAGTAACTTTTAAGTTTCTTAAATGATTTCATACTTGACTTATTACAAAAAATCCACTTAAATCCCAATGCATAGAATATAGACATTTTAATTTTAATTAAAATTTGAGGCAAACAAGACCTTTTAGTTTTGTTTAAAAATTTAACACTTACTTAACACTTAGGAGTTCAAGTATCTTGGGGTTTTGTTCACGAGTATTGGAAGGATGGATTGTGAAATTGACAGGCGGATTGGTGCAGTGGCAGCGGTAATGCGATCAATGTAAAGGTCTGTTGTGGTAAAGGAGAAGCTGAGCCGAAAGGCAAAGCTCTCGATTTACAAGTCAATCTATACGTTCTTACTCTCACCAATGGTCATGAGCTTTGGGCCATGACCGAAAAGACAAGATCTCAGATATAAGCGGCCGAAATGAGATTCCTTCGCAGGTTGGCAGGGCGCACCCTTATCGATAGAGTGAGGAGCTCTGTCACCCAGGAGGAGCTCAGAGTAGACCTGCTGCTCCTCCACATCGAGAGAAGTCAGCTGAGGTGGCTCGGGCATCTGTTTCAGATGCCTCTTGAATGCCTAGGGAGGTGTTTCAGGCATGTTCCACCGGGAGGAGGCCTCCGGGAAGACCCAGGGCACGCTGGAGGGACTTTGTCTCTCGGCTGGCCTGGGAACGCCTCAGGATCCCCCCGGAGGAGCTGGAGGAAGTGTCTCGGGAGAGGGAAGTCTGGGGTTCTATCCTAAGGCTGCTGCCCTCGTGACCCGGTCCCATAAAAGCGGTTGAAAATGAAAGAACAATTACATTTTAAACAACATACAGTTGAAGTCAGAATTATTAGCCCCCCTGTTTATTTTTTTCCCCAATTTCTGTTTAACGGATGGCATATTATTTTCAGCACATTTCTAATCATAATAGTTTTAATAACTCATTTCTAATAACTGATTTATTTTATCTTTGCCATGATGACAGTAAATAATATTTGACTAGATATTTTTCAAGACACTTCTATACAGCTTAAAGTGACAATTAAAGGCTTAACTAGGTTAATTAGGTTAACTAGGCAGGTTAGGGTAATTAGGCAAGTTATTGTATAACGATGGTTTGTTCTGTAGACGATCGAAAAAAATATATAGCTTAAAGGGGCTAATAATATTGTCCTTAAAATGGTGTTTAAAAAATTAATAATTGCTTTTATTCTAGCCAAAATAAAACAAGTAAGACTTTCTCCAGAAGAAAAAACATTATCAGACATACTGTAAAAATTTCCTTGCTCTGTTAAACATAATTTGGGAAACATTTAAAAAAGAAAGAAAAATTCAAAGGGGGGCTAATAATTATGACTTCAACTATATATCAAAACTGTTTCAAAGTAATGACAGCTTATTTTATACATACTCTATTGACATACATTTTCTAAAACGTTTTATTAGTTCTAAAGCATGTACAATTGTTGGATAAATCTATCCTTCAGTTGAAAAGTTCAATTAGTATGCAGAATATCTGAATAACAAAACTTTAATATTTCTGTATTTCTCTGTATTTATATCTTACTATATATTGTCATAAAGTAGTTTCTCAATCATTTTTTCCTTAAAAGTATACAATTGTCTCAATGTTATTGTATAACAAAAAATAAAGTTCTCAAAATTGATTCTTTAATACAGGACTGTTGAATTTATGTACGGTATTTAAGCAGTTATCCAACAAGCATCTTGCATGCGTATCACATGAGCCTGCAGTGAAACAAATTAGACAGACTTTGAAAACGGTTACACCATGGATGCCGAGTAAGTAACAAAGCTCTTTTCTGTTATGAAAACATTTATTTATTCAGAATGAGAGACATTTGATTGGCTGGTATTAAACGTTTGATTAGCTTTTATTAAACATGTCTTGTCCTGTGTTGTTTTAACGAATGCCATTACAATCTGCATTTAATTTATTTATTTGTTTACATATTTTGAGATTTTTTTCATATTCTAAATAAAACTAAAGGATTTAGAAATTGAACGTTCTTTTTACTCCAAAGCAATTTAATAGTTCACTTTAAAGGATAAAGAATGTAATTCTTATATTTGCAGCCTAGCGTTATGCTTCTCACCATGTATTGTAGACATATTTTCTAAAACATACAGTGTAATGTAAAAGCATGTTTATTACAAAGGAAATCAAAACAACCAAACAAAATTGTATTTTAATTCAACACATCACATCACGTACAGTACCGTCCTATCTAGTATTGTGAAAAGGCAAATCTGAAAATTGCGTGTTGATGTTTTAGCTGACGAAGTCTACGGCTAAAGCGCCACCCAGCGGTCTAAAGCTGCAGGTGTATTTACTACCACCGCAGCGACGGCAAGCACGGTGGCAGAGGGAACATATTGAAGTGTTAACATCTGTATATTTTAAGTAACTGTAATTCAGTTATCTAAAAATGAAAATTATCTCTTTTTCAGTAGAAATTAATTGTAATTACCGTAACTAGTTATTTTGTAGCTATTTACAGCCAACGCTGTATACAGTAAACAGAAAGTATGTCTATTTTTATTTAAACCTATAAATGATCTTATAATCTTACAAGATACTCTTTTTTTTTTGTTGTTTTAATTTTACAGATAAAACGTACATTCTGGAGTATTTTTAAATCACTTTTGTACCAAACTTTTATTTTGACATGTCTCATGTATCTTTAAGTATCTGTGAATAGATGATATTATGATCTTTTTCTTAAATCACACAGAATATAATTTAGGTACACAAAACCAATGGGGTTCTGCTTGGCTATAATGAATATCCACTACTTTTAATGTTAATTCAATTCAAGTTTATTTGTATAGAGCTTCCCCCCCCCCCCCCCCCCCCCCCAAAAAAAATATTCCTTCAAATCAGCTTAACAAAATACCCGCATTAATAAATCATTATCAGGAAGAGTTCACATATTGAGTATACACTGCAAAAATACTTGTCTTGCTTCGAGTTTTTGTTTTGTATAGTCCAAATATCTTAAAATTCTTAAATCAAGAAACATTTTCTAGACTAAGAAAAGATATTGTCTTCCTTTTAGACATAATTTGTCAAAAATAGTTCAGTTTTCCTTAAAACAAACAAACAAACAAACAAAAACAGACAAAAAAGTTCACATGTACTTGCAAAGTTTTTTATAGTCAGTTTAATGTCTGTTTAGAAGCAGTATCAACAGATATTAAGCAAACATTCTACTAATACTCAAATGGACCATCAAAATAAAGTGTTACCAAAAAATCAAAACAAACTAAATAATCTTCCAATGGGGTAAGCAAAATAACCTTATTTCAAAGCGAAAACATGATTATTTAGCTAACCCTTTTGGGAGATTGTTTTGCTTGTTTTAAGGAAAAACTCACTTTGACCTAAAATGTCTAATAATAATAATAATAATTTTTTAAAAAGACAATATTTTTTACTTGTCAAGTTGTTGATTTAAGAATTTTTAGATATTTTGACTAGAACAAGTCAAAATCTCTCAGTAGGAAAGTCATTTTTTTTGCAGTTTATGGTGGACAGTAGGTATACACTTTCCAAAGTGTTATACGTTTAATTTACTAACTTTCTTGAAGTACAGTAGTGTTGTTTGTCAGTGATCTCCATCTGAAATTTTGAGCAAACATGAATTGTGAATGCTTATCAAAATCTCCCACTTTTGTTCACTTATAACTGGCTCTTGTCTGGGCACTTTTCATTTCACAAAAGGAAAATAAATTGCTTTATCTCCAAAGATTATGCGAAATCTAGCTGGACAAATCCTGGGAGTGTTTTCTGTTTTGTTGGAAATCACAAAAGGCTCTGGAAGAGATAAAGTCCTGTAGCGGGCGACGGTTTTGTATGGGAATGTGCATATTGATGGATATTCAATATTTGTGTAAAAATGGTGAACGGCTGCTCTCTTTTTTACGCCTCCGTTATGAAAACAACTTGGTTGGATATTTGTTCCTATTTGTGATTTTTTTTTTTTTTTTTTTTTTTTTTTTTGTTCTTTGAGGTCTGATACAGGAGCTCTTGCTGGAGTGTTGTTCTTTTGGGAGGTATAATGTGAACTTTGTGCCGCGGCTGTTGTGAAGCAGACCACAATCCCCTGCTTCAGATATTTCAGCATATCAGCCTTCACTTTATCTCACTGTTAGCTTAGTGCTGGAAAGTCTGCATATCAGTAATACAGTACGCCCAGTTCTTCTACTACTGTAAATATCACAGGCAAACACAGTTCTGTTTACCTAGTAGCTACAGCAAGGTGCATGAATAAAAGCTTCTTTTTTGCATTTAACAAATTTAAACTAATTTGAGTCAGTGCAAATCAGCAGTTTTGTTTTATGTATGTTACGTTTTATTTTTAATTTAAGCTAAAATGTTCTGTTGTTTTATTTAAATGCATATTAAGAGCTAGAATATATCTAGAATTATATTATTATAGTTATATAAGTTTTAAATATATTTGGAGTGTAGATATGTACTGTTATAGGAGAAAGTGTGTCTTTATCTGTAACATGTTTATAATGTTTTACAGATTGTTTGTGTTTTTTTATTGTACATTTTACTTTTTTTTTTAAATGTCTATATATTGAATTTGGATTAAAAGGCATTATTGAACTATATTTAAAAAGCAAAAGAAAGTTGTGTACATGTACTGTTAAAGCATAAATGTTTAAAAAGTCTTCAGAGTCAGATGATCCTTCAGAAATCACTCTAATATTAATTATTATTATAATTATTAATAATGGTAATATAATAAAAGCAATAACTGAATAGAGTAATAATTTCATTTCAAGCTACAAACAATAAGAAATCAAAAATTTAAAATTGTAATAAATATTTACCAATCTAACAATTTTTTTTTTTTACATTTAATAAATAAGATTTATTAACATTTTTACATAAAAAAAATAAACATGAAAAAAAAACTGACCCCAAATTTTGACTGGTAGTGTACGTATATATACTATCAAGATTTATATATATATATATATACTCAGACGGGCTGGTGTGAGTATTTCAGAAGCTGCTGATCGGCTGGGATTTTCACACAACCATCTCTAGGGTTTACAGAGAATGGTCTGAAAAAGAGAAAATATCCAGCAGCAGTTCTGTGGGCGCAAATGCCTTTGTTGATGCCAGAGGTCAGAGAAGAATGGCCAGACTGGTTCAAGCTGATAGAAAGACAACAGTAACTCAAATAACCACTCGTTACAACCAAGGTATGCTGAAGAGCATCTCTGATTGCACAACACGTCCAACCTTGAGGCGGATGGGCTACAGCAGCAGAAGACGACACCGGGTGCCACTCCTGTCAGCTGAGAACAGGAAACTGAGGCTGCAATTCGCACAGGCTCGCCAATATTGGAAAAAACGTTGTCTGGTCTGATGAGTCTCGATTTCTGTTGTGACATTTAGATGGTAGGGTCAGAATTTGTCAACAACATGAAAGCATGGATTCGTCCTGCCTTGTATAAATGGTTCAGGCTGCTGCTGGTGGTGTAATTGTGTGGGGGATATTTTCTTGGCACACTTTGGGCTCATTAGTACCAATTGAGCATCGTGTCAACGCCAAAGCCTACCTGTTGCTGACCATGTCCTCCCTTTTATGACTACAGTGTACCCATCTTCTGATGGATACTTCCAGTAGGATAACGTGCCATGTCATAAAGATAATAATCATCTCAGACTGGTTTCTTGAACATGACAATGAGTTCACTGTACTCAAATGGTTTCCACAGTCACCATATCGTCACCTTGGAATTATAAGGTTCTATCTGCGTTCTGAATGATTTTGAGATATTGAGCTTCAAAGTTTTTGCCTTCCATAACAGTGCGTGTCTAACATTTGTTTTTTAAATAAAAAGTCTTAAAATGTAAACAACTTATAAAAAAACATCCCATAATGTAAATAAGTTGTCAATTAATAAGAATATGTCAGTAACTCAGTTTTGACAAAAATGTCAGATAGAACCTTATAAATCCAAGGTCACGATATCTCAATCCAATAGAGCACCTTTGGGATGTGGTGGAACGGGAGATTCGCATTATGGATGCGCAGCCAACAAATCTGCAGCAACTGTGTGATGCTGTCATGTCAATATGGACCAAAGTCTTTGAGGAATATTTCCAGTACCTTGTTGAATCTATGCTACAAAGGATTAAGGCAGTTATGAAAGCCAAAGGGGGTCCAACCCGGTATCAGTAGGTGTACCTAATTAAGTGGCCGGTGAGTGTATATATACTGTACCTTCAAAAGCTTTATAAAAAATAAAATATAAAAATAAATAAATAGGTATAAATACATTTTATATATTAATCATTTTTGTTTGTGTCAGTTTTTTTGTATTTGTTTTATTATATTTTTACAATCAACTTTCTTACTAACCTTGCCTTTTCTTCTTACTGTACTTACATCTTACTAACTATTGTCACGTGCAGTTAACTTTTTTGAAATCTCTGTTGACCCATTTTAATTTACAGTACAGTACTTTTTTTGTACAGTGTCTTTGATTTACAACCAAAGACCACCCAGCATTAGAAATGCGATTAGAAAACAATCACAAAGGGCCTTACAGAGTTTCATAGAGAATCTGTGTTTGTTTTGTCTCTGAAGAGGCACAGGCTGTCATACCTGCGTTGAGAGATTACACTTTGAGCAACACAGATTTAGGAACGCACAACCTACTGTTCAACTCCAAAAAACAGATCTATCGTCGTCTCCAAACAGGAGGTTGTCAGCACCCTTTAGCCCTAACTGCAATTACAATGATAAACCTAGCTATGCAACTTATCATTGGTGTAAAATACATTCAAATTTCCGGTTTGAAGTGTTTACTGTAAAATTCCCTCATCTCAGAGTTTGTTTGATCCTTTGTCTATTGTATTTAGGTTGTGTTCAAGGGATTAATCATTTACACTCAGGCCAACCAAGATGTAGGTGATATTTATTTTTCGATAGAACATTCATTAAGGCATAAAGAAGTAAATATGTGTGGCTCCTGGTGATTCATTGAGGCTTTATGCAGCTAAAAGATTAAAAGTAATACAGTTCAGAATTTTTCCAAATATTTCAGTGTATTTTTTTTGTTTCATTTGTTTCATTTACTCTTAAAGTGCCGGTAGCAGAATAAAATGCTGTTCTTCGAGTTTTTGTTTTGTTTGTAGTCCAAATTCTTATGTCAGTTTACTGTAGAACCCAATAGTCAACTTTATCAAATGAAATGAATGCAGATAACTCAAAATTTACTGAAAGTTATTTCTAAAAGAGTTTTGAACTCAGTGTTGAAGGTAATCAGTTAATTAAATACCTCATTACTTTAGATTAAATGGAGTAAGTTCACAGTACTCATCTAGATTAGTTTTTAACTCAAATTGTTTGTTGCAATCGGTTACCTTAAACTGTTTGAGTTACATTAACTTATTGGGTTTTACAGTACTCTGTTGGTTTGAGTTCTATTCATTTATTGGATTTTACTGTGCTCAAATTGCTTCGTTTACTCAGATGGATTAAGTTCACAGTACTCATTAGGATTTGTTTTTGAACTTAAATGGTTTGTTGCAATCGGTTTCCTCAAAAGGTTTGAGTTACCTTAACTTTTTGGGTTTTACAGTGTTGTTTTGACAAGTAAAAATGTCATTTTGTTAGTCAAAATTAAGGGAGTTTATTGTACTTACACCATTGGCAGAATATTTAGCTTGTTTTCAGGAAAAACTTACTTAATTTCTTACATACTATTTCAACAAAATGTGTTGTACATTTCTAGAAAATGCTTGTTATTTGAAGAATTTTGTGATATTTGTACTAGAAACAAGACAAACTTGAAGTAAGATTTTTTTTTCATTGTTGACCTTCATTTTATTAACCCAAGGGACCAAGGTTTCAGCTTAAAATCTTTAATATTCTTCAAAATAAAAGTCACCTCCATCTTGTATGCCCTGAGGTTGTGTAAACGAACAACGCATTTTAATTTCTGGTTCAACTACCTCTTTCAACTGTTTATCCTAGCAACCGCCTCTAACATAACCATAAATTATGTCAGTGCAGCGAGGCTTCATTTCAACAGATCCTTTTTTTTGTCTTGTATATCTTTACAGCCCCTTTAATAATGCTCAAGAATCTCTTAGTTGACACCGAAAGTGTTTATTTTACCTCTTATTGCACCACAGATCCAGGAGGTGTCATCACCAAGAGAGATGGACAGGAATGTTCTTCATTCAGAGCTTGAGCACTAACCTTTGACCTTTGCTGAGAGGCTTTTTAAGCAATCCTCCGCCATAAAGTCCCTCTTATAAAGCACAGAGCACAGCTGAATGCGAGAATGGAGGTTTTATTGCAATAAGCAGTGATTGTGTTTGGCTTGGTGAAGGTTGGGCATCTTACATGTTTTTTTTTTTTCTTGTGCCCTTTATGGAACTCCAGAATAACAGGCCCAATAAAGAAACCCTCAACAAGTTCTAATCCAAATTATATGACTGCGCCAGATGTTTTGGCTGAAATGAAAATAATGTTTTAATGGCTTTATTTGGCACTTCCGCACCAAATGAGGTCTTTTTAAATGCTGTGTGGCTTTCCGGAATGAATACATCTTTCCATATTGGGTTATAAAAACAGAACCCAGTAAACGTCAGAGACACTGTCCTGTTAATCCATTTTTTTTCACAAATCTGTACAGTAAATACATTAAAAACCTCTTGCTGACAGTTATAGAAAGGCGTCCTGTACACACTCTGAGTTGAAGGCGCCTCCATCCGCACTTGATAGGATGAATGACCATCTTTGTTTGTCTCATGGTGTTAACAGGTTAAGCTGAACCCTGCAAGTGGAGTGTTGGTTTAGAGTTACACCACCTTGGGTTAACATGGGCTGATGTTACTTCGTTCATTCAAGTTTACGACTCTGGTGAGGGCCCTGGGAGCGTCGTAGGGCAACTTTTCTGGCAGGTGTCAGTGAACCCTATGAGAATTTCAAAAGTGTTTATACTCTTTTAGCCTTCATGTAGATGACAGCAGTGACATGAGACTAGTTTCAGGTCATCAGGCACCATGATGGTCATCAGTAGTGATTCGCACATTTACTTGCAAGTCTTTTATGCGATATTCCAGTTTTGCCCATACATTTAATTCGCATCTTTGGATGGAAACATAGCTATTGACTGGATGGATGAATGGATGGATGGGTAGATAGATGAACTGATGAAAGGACTGAGTTGATTGACAGATGTATGGATGGAGTAATCAATGGATGGATGGATGGATAGGTGAATGGATACTTTTACAGAAAAAAAAAAATAACTTGTGGAATACATGTGAAATATACTTAAAACTTAAGATTTTGGATCATGATTTTTGGATCATCATGGTTTCTTCACAGTATCAAAAATGATATCAAATATCGATTTTTTTTTTCTTGGCATCGTATCGAAGATTTAAATTCCAGTATCATGGTGACCATAACCAACCAGAGATACATTAATGGATGGGATTCATGGATGGGTGGATGGACTGATAAATGTATGGATGGAAAAATAGATGAACAGAAATATAGATGGATTGATGAATGCATAGATGGGGGATGGTAGGAGGGATAGATGGATGGGTGAATAGAGTTTTGAATGGATGAATGAAAAGACAGATAAATAGATATCTAGATTGATGGATGTGATTCATAGACGGGAGATTGATGGGTGGATGGACTGATAAATGTAAAATTGAACAGAAATGAACAGAAATATAGATGGATTGATGAATGCATAGATGGGGCATGGTAAGAGGTATAGATGGATGGGTAAATAGAATTTTGAATGGATGGATGAAAAGACAGATGAATAGAAATTACATGAGTGGATGGGATTCGTAGATAGGAGATGGATGGGTGGATGAACTGAAATGTATGGATGGAAAAATAGATGAACAGAAATATAGATGGATTGATGAATGCATAGATGGGATGGATGGCGGTATAGATAGATGGGTAAATGGATGAATGGAAAGACAGATGAATAGAAATCTACATGAATGGATGGGATTCGTAGATAGGAGATGGATATGTGGATGGACATAAATGTATGGATGGAAAAATAGATGAACAGAAATATAAATGGATTGAATGCATAGATGGGGGATGGATGGAGGTATAGATGGATGGGTGAATAGACTTTTAAATGGATGGATGAAAAGACAGATGAATAAAAATCTACATGAATGGATCGGATTCGTAGATGGGAGATGGATGAGTGGATGGACTGATAAATGTATAGATGGAAAATTAGATGAACAGAAATATAGGTGGATTGATGAATCCATAGATGGGGATGGATGGCGGTATAGATAGATGGTTAAATGGACTGTTGAATGGATGGATGGAAAGACATGAATAGAAATCTACATGAATGGATAGGATTCATAGATAGGAGATGGATGGGTGGATGGACAAATGTATAGATGGAAATATAGATGAATAGAAATATAAATAGATTGATAAATGCATGAATAAAGGATGGATGGAGGTATAGATGGATGGGTGAATAGACTTTCGAATGGATGGATGAATAGACAGATGAATAGAAATCTACATTAATGGATGGGATTCATGGATGGGTGGATGGACTGATAAATGTATGGATGGAAAAATAGATGAACAGAAATATAGATGGGGGTTGGATGGAGGTATAAATGGATGGGTGAATAGACTTTTGAATGGATAAATGAAAAGACAGATCAATAGAAATCTAGATTGATGGATGGGATTCATAGAATGGTGGGTGGACTAATAAATGGATGGATAAAAAAATAGAATAATAGAAATATAGATGGATTGATGAATGCGTAGAGGGGAATGGTTGAAGTCATAGATGGATGGGTGAATGGACTGTGGAATAGTTGGATGGACAGACAGAAGAATAGAAATCTAGATTGATGCAAAGGGGGAATAGATGGCAGATGGAGGGCTGGATGGACTGATAAATGGATGGGTGGAAAAATAGATGAGTAGAAATATAGATGGATTGATGAATGCATGGGGATGGATGGAGGTATAATGGATGGGTGCATGGGCTGAAAAATGGATGGAGGGCAGATAAATAGAAATCTAGATTAATGGGTTGGATGCAGAGATGGGAGATGGATGGGTGGATAGACTGATGGATGGAAAAATAGATGAATAGAAATATAGATGGATCAATAAATGTATCAATAGGGGATGGATGGGTGAATGGATGAATAAAAGATAGATAAATATAAATAAAGATGGATTAATGGAAGGAAAAACACTTTAGATAGATAGATTTTCAGAAGTTTTTCTATACCGTGTCTCGTGATTGGCTGTGTGTGTCAAATCGCTGAAGACTGAGTTAATTTAGAACATTTGCAGATGTTTAGAAGTATAAAAGCTTTTTTATAGAAATGTTTGATGATTTTTTTTTAAATGCTTCAATTTGGCATAATACTATAATTACTATAAGTTAAACATTTAAAGGAACAAAATTCATAATGTTGGCTGTGTAAAATGTTCCTTTTAGCATCCAGTCTTTATTTTCTCTACATGTGCGATTAATTTGCACCATATGTGCCTATAATATTGCAAACCATAGAATATTGCTTTGCCATTATATTTTGTGACTCACCACTCAGTTATTCTCTTATAATGTTATAAGCCCAATTTTGAAAAGTTGTAGTCTTTCTGACGTTCTCTAATGAATAGGCACTCTCTCTGTACTTTTGATATAACCACTTGTACACCATAAAATAGCCTATAATAATATAATAAAAGACTTTGTCCGCCAAAAGATTTGTTATTACCATCTTTCACACCATAGATCTGGAGAGAAAAAAAAGACCCCAAAAAGTAAAATGTTACATAAAATAACCGATTTGTAGTATTAAATGTGCAAAACTGTACTTATTAGGCTTTTGTTCATGTTTTTTTTGTCCAAATCTCTGACCATTGACAATACATTTTTCACTCTCTTTCTCGAAATAATTTTTTTAAACATTTATTTATTCATTTTTCTCCGCTTTTCCGGGGCTGGGTCGCGGGGGCAGCAGTTTTCTGAGATAACCCCAGACTTCCCTCTTCCCAGACACTTTCTCCAGGTCCTCCGGGGGGAATCCCGAGGCGTTCCCAGGCCAGCCGAGAGACATGTCTGGAACACCTCCCTAGGTAGGCGTCCAGGAGGCATCCGAAACAGATGCTCGAGCCACCTCAGCTGGCTTCTTTCAATGTGGAGGAGCAGTGGCTCTACTTCGAGCTCCTCACCTTCTATTTAAGGGTGCGCCCTGCCACTCTGCGAATGAAACTCATTTCGGCCGCTTGTATCTGAAATCTTGTCTTTTCGGTCATGACCCAAGGCTCATGACCATAGGTGAGAGTAGGAGCGTAGATTGGCCGTTAAATCGAGAGCTTTGCCTTTCGGCTCAGCTTCTTCTCTACCACAACGGACCGATACACCAATCTGCCTGTCAATCTTATGTTCCATCCTTCCCTCACTCATGAACAAGACCCCAAGATACTTGAACTCCTCCACCTGGGGTAAGGACTTTCCTCCAATCTGGAGATGGCCACCTTTTTCCGGTGGAGCATCATGGGCTCGGACTTGTACGTGCTGATTCTCATCCCAGCCACGTCACGCTCATCCCCAAACCTGTTTTTTTAAACGGTGTTTCTCAATTTTTAGTTTTAAGTTACACTATTTTCAATGTTTTATCTTAATTCTTCATCATTAAAAATCTATTGAAACCTGACTTGTAAATCAATTTCTGCAACTTCCCACAATGGCAAAGTTGTAAATGCCCAGTCTATGACATCACATAGTGAATGCCATCGTTTCCAGACATCTACACCTTTTACCACATGTGAGCAGATGCCCTAGCAAAACCTTTATCGGACAACACTTTATTACATTATCATATGAAAGAACGAAAAGTATGCGCTTGTCTGAAAGTCAACCGTGTCAGTCTAATTATAGTTCTGTTATACAGCCGCATTAACGTGTGTGTGTGTGTCTTGTGACGGCCTGAAAACACAGTGGGGCCCTTGTTACCGTTGGTCTCCAAATGAAATTTCCCATTCGTCTCAGTAAGCCTTTCCCATAATTATGTAAATATGTTGTCTCTATAACGTGTCCATATGATACTCAATAAAGTGTGAGGTTGGGTAACGCAATAGCTGGAAATGTTTTGAATTAAGCTTGTTGGCATCTGGCTACTTTCGACCGGAACGTATAAGCACACCTGTGTTTTATTATAATGGGATTGAGAAGGGAAGAATGGAGAATGGAAAATAAGTAGTTTTGGAGAGGAAAAGAAGTGGTAGAAAGTGTTGCAGAGGACTTGATATATCAGGGGCAAAAGGACTGCGAAACCTGAGGTGACATTAAGGGCTTTTTTTCCCTGAGCTTTCAAAGGTAGTATTGTGAATTGGCA